>BMAU01020284.1:590000-814713 GCA_019973935.1 Trichonephila clavipes | reverse complement strand
GGCCATAAATGGCATGCGAGTTAGCCCACGCACAAAAAGGTGCTAGGGTTCACCCAGTGGGAAATATTCAAGTTAGTTATTGTCATTTATTTTAATTTCCATAAAAATAAAAATGAATCAAAAATTTTCTATTTTGTATTAAGTTTTGCGTAGCCCCCTGGCATTTTTCAGGGAACCCTAAATCAATTTCAATTTTCCACGAACCCCCTGAATAATATCTGGAAACCCTGGGGATTCGCAGGGTCTACTTTAGGAACCTCACGTCTAAATGGCCTTTTCGAGCAACATTCAAGATTATATTTTAGATAGCAGATGATATTCCAGCATTCAAGACAGTAGGTACACAAATATCTGTCTGTATTTCTTCAGGTATTCTCATCAAAGAAAACCTATTTTTCTGCTTGGGATACTTTGTAGAATCTTTAACAATATGTTTTAACAAATCTTTACTTAATATTTCTAAAAACACATCTAAAGGTTTATGACCCACCAATATTTCTTAGAACTAAATTCTTTACTATTTTTTTCTAGGGAATCTAAGTCCAAAGGCTTCTTACTGAACACACACGTGTATATTTCTCTCCCAAAATACATTACTTTTTTTAGTATGCCGATTTCTTCTGTATTTTTTTGAATTAATCTCTATCTCACCTGTTATATAACCTTCGGAATTCACCTATTAAATTTTCATCAAAATCTTCCTCATCCGTCATCTCATCTGGATCTGGAGGGATTATAAAGAAATCAATATCATCTGTAGATGATAATTTTGAAATATCATCATCACTATCTCGTGGAAATATTCTTGAGTTTCTTCCATTGTGTAACATCGTCTTTTTTCATGCGCAAACATCTGAAATAAAAAACGCTAACTTACAGTATAAAACATATTATAGCGCACAAATTATCAAAGGCTCATTAGGCTAATGTTGCGCTGAAGCAACATTACTAAAAATACGAATTTATGAACATGAAAGCAATAACTATGTCTTACATGTTGAAGCTACTTTTTATTGAGTCTCTGTCTAATTCAGCAGAAACAATTGTTTGAAGATTAAGCGGGGTCTATAACAATTTGAGTATGTCTCGTGATGAGTGAAGGAGTCGCTTTTGTCCTGCACAGAAAGAATTTACTTTAGATATTTTTTTTTAATTTATTTTTAATTCATTTATTAACAAATAAATTTTTCTTGTTTCTATATAAAAAGTTTTCCCTCCCCCCCAAAAAACTAAATCAAAACGAAGTGTAAGTTTTGTATTAAACATATAAGTTGTAATTAATACCAGTATTTTTAATTTACCAGTAATACCAATTTATTTTTAATTAATTTATCAACAAAAAATTTTTTCGTGTTTTCTATATATATAAGATTTTTAAAAATTTTTCCGATCTTGTTAAAAAAATGCCAGTTACTGCAACTACTCCCAGCTCTTAAAGCATCTAAAGAGGGGACAGGCAAAAAGCTTTCTACTTCTAGAACCGCTCCTAGATAATTAATTCTTAAATTTTTCAATTTCTAATTTTAATTTCTCCGCTTTAGTATTTTTATCTCAATAGTTTTCTCATCTCAATAGTTAAATTTTTTCTCTGAGAAGGGTAGCCTCTGCAAGCTTACTCTACAACCAATAGCAATTCTCAATCCCAATAGCCGAAACCAGCTACCTCCATTGATCATTGCCTTAATAAAGCCATTCCTCCTCCAACAAAACAAGCTAACAACACCAGGAATATCGTAGTTTCAAGATAGGGAGCGGAGGATCGAGTCATCGACCCAGTCTCCTGTGAAGTTCAACTTCTCTTTCTATATAAGATGGTTTCCAAAAAAATTAGATAAAAACAAAGTGTAAGTTTTGTATTTAACATATAAGTGGTAATTAATACCAGTTATTCTTCTACGGATGTAGGCAGTGATTTGATTTTTAATTAACGTCTCTCTATAAGACAGAATGTGGGCTATAAGCGACGGATATCATAACTTTAGATCAAGGTCAAGAGATGAGGACGACACCAAAGCTGGCAACTTGCCCTTGAAACCACCGTAAACACAACATAAATACTTAATTCCTACATATCACAACACTCAAATGCCTTTGCCACTTGTCGAAACTGGGATCAGTGAAAAGCTGGCTCCTGCATCTTCCTCCTGCTGTTATGTTTGTAAGTTTCTACTTTTAGACTCCATTATTTTCACTCTGGCTGCGAAAAAAAATAGCAGCAATTCATTTTCCCTACTGCGTTTTGGTGCTCCTCGAACGCGTTTTTGATCTTTTCTCCCCTTCCTGCGCTCTTCCACTTTCGCCCTCATGACGTCACTCCGGTTTCGTTCTCGTTTGGCTTCTTCCTCCACTGGCCTCCCCCCTGCGGGTGGAGTGTTTTCTGACATTGCATTTCCATTCACCCTTTTTTCTTTGATTCTGGGTATAAGCGATTTATTTCGCTGGCACCCGAGCCATCTAATTTTCGTTTTCGTCAAAGCTAGCAACTTCTCTCAACGGACTTCCACGCCATGGTAACGTGAGGAATTTTAGTCTCGACATAATTTGATGTGCATCCGCCTTGCTATACAACCGGTCTTCAGTGACACCAGGACGAACTCACGACACACCGGCCACGAATTTGTGTCCATTGCCACTGGTCACTATTACTTTAAAAAGCCAAAGATTAAAATAAAGTTTGTCTTGTATTTTATTTGTCCTTTTTGCGAAACTCAAACACTCTTATTGAGTACTTCAAAAATATTTTTATTTTGTATTAACTTCTGGTAATTCTGTATTCCTTTATACGATGGGGGACTCAAAAATGACCGAAACCGAACTGATGTACTCATAGGCTTTATATCTACGAATTGTGCTGTTAGGTGTTGTCAGTAAGGTTCTACAACGACCGTTAGTGAGTTGGCATCAGTCTGAGTTAAACGATTCGCTTGTGGTGTTCTGTTGTGTGCTTTCCTGTTTCAGCCCTTTGGTGATTATTGAGATGGATGACCCCAAAAAACAAAGAGTGTGTATGAAATTTTGTTTTCTGTTAAGGAGAAAAAAAGCAGAGAGACCATTAGGATACTTAGGCAAGATGATGATGCTTTAGGAAAATCACAGGTCTACGGGTTGTCTTGTTTCAAATCTCGCAACAAGTTGACTGTAGACACGCCCCAATCAGGGCATCCTTCGACAGGAAGAAATGACGAAAGT
The DNA here is from genome assembly GCA_019973935.1 of Trichonephila clavipes. Lineage (NCBI taxonomy): Eukaryota > Metazoa > Arthropoda > Arachnida > Araneae > Nephilidae > Trichonephila > Trichonephila clavipes. The sequence goes on along the minus strand of BMAU01020284.1, from coordinate 811,524 downwards.
ATTGCTAAATTCAAACATGTAATTGAAGAAGATTGTCGAAAGATCACCAAGTTTTTGAAGAAACAAAATTGTCAAGGAGTGCGTTCACGAAAATGCTCCAGCCCACACAGCTTTAATGGTTCAACAATTTATGACAAACAACAACATGGTGCTTGTGTCTTAACCATCCTACACACTCGATCTTGCTTCGTCCATTTTTTATGTTTCTGCAGATGAAGAGAAGTCAGAAAGGAAAGAGATTCTATCTTGTGGAAAATGAAACAAATACGCTAACGGTTTTGAGCAGTATGATGTTTCATGAGCTCCAGAACTGTTTTGAGCAGGAGATAAAGCGTTTGGACCAGTGCATTAATGCACATAGACTATACTTTAAAGGGGACTAATGTAGAGTTCAATGAAAAAGCAGAATAAAAATAAATTCTGGTTATATTAGAGTCCTCCCCTCGCACACAATTAAATTAAGTTAAAATTCAACAAAATGCGAGTTAGTATTCATCATGGATTGAAATGTCAGGAGAGTTTATATAACTTGTAAACATTTCCATTGTAACCGATATTTTATTACTCCGAGAGTAATATAAATTGAATCACAAGAGAGAGAGAGTTAGAGAGTGAGAAACCAGTCAACATTTAAATCAAAGGGAGAAAATAAAGCAAAAAATCAAATAAAACTGCTTTGTTTGATTCAGCAAGAACTTTAATGCAACATGAAATGAATGATACTTCAAAAAAGAATACATCTATTCTAGTCAAACGATTTTAATATCCGGAAGAATTTAATATCAGTACTCAACATATATATATATATATATATATATATATATATATATATATATATATAGATAGATAGATATCTTGGAATTTTTAAATTAAGGAGAAATTGTGTTTATTTCAAGTTTCTCTGACATAGGAGAGATTAAATAGATTCAGAGAGAAGAGTATTTAAATTCAACTACATATGTGTATGGGGGCTTTCAACTATATTTTACTTTAAATTATTCACCAATCAAATTTCCCAAACTACTCCGGATGTTATTCTTTTAATACTGTGTGTGTTCTCGTGATCTTTTAAAAATACGATTTATATTTAAATAGATTTAGAATCATATATTGAAACTGATAAAAAAACTGAGAACGAATATTAAAATAATGTCTCATTCGCAAATTTAACGGAAGAATTTTGCGTATTTTGCGTTGGAAGTTTTTTTTGTAGTATGTAGCATTTCAAGTCAGTTTGCTTCTATTTTGTATTTCTAAAATACACACTGCTGGACACAGTAAAAATGAAACGCCCTGAAGGAAGCATGCAAATAACATAAAATTTACAAAATGCATTAGCGGAGGTGAGATATGCAAATGATTAGAATTTCAGCGCAGACACACATCACGCGCGCCTGTGGCGCCACCTCAAAGCGCTATTTAAGGCTTGGAGATTTCGACGATTTCAAGTTCGGTATTTGTGTTTGTTTGGTGGTTTTTTCAAAAAACGAACAGTTATGTCTCGTAGAAAACAGCTATCAGCTTTTGATCAAGTATTCGAGTTCAACAGAGGAGGGATAGTGTCCTACCGAGATTGTGGATTATATTTCAGAGAAATCGGTAGTCGTGTTGGACGAAACCAAACAACTGTAATGTGGATATGTGACCGTTGGATGCAGGAGGGTACGACGGACCGACGTGGTCAATCGCATCCACCTCAGTGCACCACTTTATGTGAGGACAGGAAAATTGTGCGCATGGCAGTGACGGAACGCTCAGTCACATCACGAACCGTAGCACAGCACATTGAGTCTGTAACGCATCATTCAGTGTCTGCGCGTACCATTCGACGCCGTTTACAGCTGAGTGGTCAGTCCGCAAGGCGTCCATTGCTTGGTCTACCCTTGACACAAAACCACAGACGTCTCCACCGCCAATGGTGTGATGAAAGAAGGATGTGGGCGGCAGAATGGAATGAAGTTGTCTTTACTGACGAGTCACGCATCTGTATGCAATACCCCGATGGGCGGATTCGAGTCTGGAAACACCGTGGAGAGAGGATGCTGAACAGCTGCGTTATGCACCGCCACACTGGTCCTGCACCGTGTATTATGGTATGGGGCGGTATTGGATATCACTCTCGCACTGCTCTAGGACGCATTGCCGGTACTTTAAACAGCCAGCGCTACATCTCCAAGGTGTTGGAGCCAGTTGTACTTCCTTATCTTCAGGGCTTGGCCACATCCATATTTCAACAGGATAATGCACGGCCCTACGTGGCACACATTTTCCAACGGTTCTTTGTCAATCACCAGATTGAATTGCTTCCCTGGTCGGCTCTCTCTCCGGATCTTTCGCCGATAGAAAACATGTGGTTTATGGTTGCTCAACGATTGACCCAGATTACACCCCCAGCTGCCACATCAGATAACTTTGGCAACGTGTGGAAGCTGTTTGGTCAGCTGTACCCAAGAACACATCCAAAGTCTTTTTGAATCAATGACAAGGCGTGTGGCAATGGGCTACTGATTCTGGCAAGAATCACACTTCACAGAGGTCTATAAATTTAATCATTTGATACTTGGTCAACATGTCATCTACAAAATAAATTTTGTTGTGCTATCTCTTGTCTTTCTTGGTGTTGCATTTACAGTGGCCAGCAGTGTATATATATTACATATCATACAAATTTTTATCGTAATTGCTTATATTTATAAAACATTTGCCGATTTAAAATATTAAAATAACATTGAGTTTATCTACAATCATATTAAAAGAATATCAAACTGTTGAAAAGCAGAGCACAAGAAATTACTAACCAAAGTTTCTAAATTTTATCCAAAATATATAGTACTACTATTAACTATTTAAATAACCGGTTTAATGCAATTTTCCATCTCAACACAGTAAATTCCAGAAAGAGGGCGAGGGAATTTAAGTGTCGCAATGAACGTAATTTCAAGAGCAAAAGTGAAGATACAAGTGATGCACTCATTTGTCTTAATAAGGAGCTGAAGGCCTTGAGTGAAGTTCCGTCATCTGATGCAAGGCGCGACATTTCGTTACTAGAATAATAAAAAGAATTGGGTATTTCCCAATTTTTTTTTCTCTCTTTCTCTTTCGACATTTTTAATAAGAAGTGTGGTGATTCGCAGATGGTGTATGTAGAAAACAGGTAATACGAGAGCATATGTATATCTGTTCTTATAAACATCTCGGGAGAGCATCAGATCTTCAAAACCTTTTGAAGGTTGTAAAGGAGAAAGTCTTAAAATTTAATGAAACAAAAAGGGGTTTTCTTAATGTCAATTTTAGAATTATCAAAAATATAGCAGGAAATAAATTTGGGGATACAGTAATACCAACAGTAATAATTTGGGGGTACATAACCCCGAACTTACGTGATAGGTGGGACTGAGTGAAAACCGCGTAAGAAGTAAGTAATATAATTTTACTTATAAATACAAATAAATTATTTCTAGTTTGAGTCAAAGAAGAAAGAAAATAATAATTTTGAAGAAAAAAATGTTAAATATATAAAATCTTAGATAACACAAATACAAAATCACAAAAACTGAAGTTATTTTGATGTAGATGGTTTCGTTAAATGTAACAAAGTATCTGCCGGTTCAGAAAATTTTTCCCCCGTAAAATATTTCTTTGTAGCATGCTAATAATTTTTTTATAATCCTGGTTTTATTTTTTTTTTAAATTCTCTTTTCGTTGGAGTACATATTTTCAAAATTTTGTAACTCTTTTTCAATTAAACTGTAGCCTTCTGTCAAATTCTCAACCATCATTCGATTTTCTAACTGAACTGGATCTAAGGACTAAAGTTCTACAATGTCTTGCTCTTGCTCATACATTTCTATGAGCTCATCAATTGTCAGCTCCTAATTGTGGGAATCCAGTAATTCTTGAACAGCATCACTATCCACTTCTGAATTTATATATCTCCCAGTCTAAATTTATTTATAATAGCACAAAATAAATTGTTATGTCTAAGCGTCTATTAAGCGTGAGCATGCACATTAGTTAAACAGGAAGCGGGAAGTGAGTAATCGAGTTGTGTAGCGCTCAAACAAAAGAGGAATCAACGAGATTTGAAAATCACGTAAGTCGGAGTAGCGTAAGTTGAGGTATTACTGCATATCTTAACGAATAATTTCCATCAAAGTTGGAAATCATTTGATAGGCCATTAAGATCAGATAACAAGCAGCTACACTTTTATTCAATTTGATTTACATGTAGTATTAAAAGATGAACATGTATCCACTCATGTATTGTTTTCGTATAAATATTTAAAAATTGAATCAAGCTTTAATTGTGGTCGTATTTTACCAGAAAATAATCAAAGAATGATCACAAAATTAACTTGAAGTAGTTTCTGTGTTTTTAAAGTATATGATACAGTAGAACTCTCTGATATTTAAATAATAAATATGTATATTTAAGTGGAAGTTTTTACCTTTAAAGAAATCTGAATATTAATGTAATTTTAGTTCAGTTTTATTACATAATTTCTTTATTAAGTATAACTGAATTTAAAAAAAGTTACTGTTTTATTTATGATTATTTACATCAATTTTGATTTCGAATTCAATCTTTAAAAAATTCTAAGTAATATCATATACTGTCCGATTTCACACTATAACACATTTCTGATTGCAGTGTTATCAGTACAATAATTGGTTTTCTAGCATGACAATACTGCAGTTAACGAAATTTTTCATGATAAAATGGGGATAAAATCTTATCTATTCTTCATTCAGTAAAGAAAGTTTTCAAATGCATATATATAATGTATCTCACTTCTCGAAGCTGAATGCGCAACTTTATATATAATTAGAAACATAATTTCTAGAAGTTCTCTTTTCTAAATAAATTGTATAATTATTAATTTCAGATAGTGACTATGTATTTATAAAGTATGAAAAACTTAAACATATATATAATATTTTTATACGTATTTTTTAGAATGACCTGAACACAATTTTCGATTTAGGATTAGGATCTTTAATGTTTTTTTTATATTAATAGGTTACCTTTTGAATCAAAGAGCTAAAGAATTAATTATAATATGCACACATATTACTTATATTTATTCAAAGACTTGCAAAGTAATCTTAAGATTTGCCCAATATTTAGAATTTCAAATGATGAAAAAACAATAAAAAAATTAGATTTGATATTTGTAACCCAACAAAAGTTTTGGTGAGTTATTTTTCTCTCTTCTTCTTTTTTCCGATTATAAATAGTTTTATTGAGGGGATACATATTAATTTTAGTTCTGATTATGTGTATTTTTAGATTGAAACATGCACAAAATAATGAAATAATTTCAAATACCTTGAAACTTGAAATATACCCTTAAATTTCGAAAATCAGAAAGAATGTTCTAGAATACTTAAATTGGTCTTAAAATAATTTATTTTGCTAAACATATCAATTGACCTCATTTTGATGTTTCAACAAAAACACATCAACTCACACAACAAGTAGCACAAGGAAACTATGTACGAATAAAGTGCACACACATTCTGAAATGACCACCTGTTTCACTTCATTTTCATTTAAAGCTTCATAAAACTAACCTGAAACTGAAAGGTAAAGCTGTTTATACGAATGATAATGTGAATGTGAATTGCAATGATAATGAAAAAATACAATAAACAATTTCACTTGCACTCGTATGGACGATACCAGGTTTCTCGTTTTCTTTTTGACAAAACAAATTATGTGTTATTCACTGGCTTATAAATTTTCTGTTCATATGTTTTTACAATGGCTTATTTACAGAGAAATAGTATTATTCCCAAACTTAAAATCGGATGCTTCTTTTTAGCATTAAAATCCAATTAACATGTAAATAATATATCAAGGAGCTAAAAATCTGGCTTGTACTGGCATGCAACTTCTATTTTAAATCATTATGTGATGATCTCCTAGGACCTCACTTTGAGAACGAGAATAAATAGGAGTCACATGCAAGAACCAGTAGCCATTTTTATAAACAACTTTCTTTATTTGGTTATCTTATCCAAATAGAATCAAAGACTTATTAACAAATATATCTAACTAGTATTATGAGGTTTTAAAGGTAATATCCTTTAAATTAACTTAATTAATTAATGATCCAATTAATTAACAATTAAATAACGATCACGCAGAGATTACCACGATAAGAGATCCCAGATTTATATTTAATATTGTTCCTATTGAACATTTAACTTTAATCTCACTCCTAAAACTTTAATGAGACTTTAATTATAAATCAATATTTACCAATGGAATCTCAACTCTTCTTGAGATTAAATTATCCAACAAGAAATCTTCAATTTAACTTCACTATAACTTTCTGCTTCAATCTCTATCTCCTACTGCACTAACTTTACTATTCCGTTTGACTTAAATACTTTATCTAATATGCATAACAAAAGGAATCCTGTCTGCTTTTTGGAGTTGATTGGAAATAGGTAGGGAATTAAATTTCCCTAAAAAGGACGACTCAGAAGGTTAGTGATAAAGTTCCGTATAGATTTGTCACAATTAGTTATCCATTTATTCTTTATTTTAATGTAATATATAAATAATATATTTTAAAAATAATAATAGAAATATATATATTTTAAAATAATATATATATATATATATATATATATATATTCTATTTTGTATTTCTAAAATACACACTGCTGGACACAGTAAAAATGAAACGCCCTGAAGGAAGCATGCAAATAACATGAAATTTACAACATGCATTAGCGGAGGTGAGATATGCAAATGATTAAAATTTCAGCGCAGACACATATCACGCATGCCTGTGGCGCCCCTTCAAAGCGCTATTTAAGGCTTGGAGATTTCGACGATTTCAAGTTCGGCAATTGTGTTTTTCTTGTGGTTTTTTCAAAAAAACGATCAGTTACGTATCGTAGAAAGCAGTGATCAGCTTCTGATCAAGTATCCGAGTTCGACAGATGAAGGATAGTGACCTACCGAGATTGTGAATTATCTTTCAGGGAAATCGGTAGACGTATTGGACGAAACCAAACAACTGTAATGCGGATATGTGACCGTTGGATGCAGGAGGGTACGACGGACCGACGTGGTCGATCGCATCCACCTCAGTGCACCACTTCACGGAGGACAGGCAAATTGTGCGCATGGAAGTGACGGATCACTCAGTCACATCACGAACTATAGCACAGCACATTGAGTCTGTAACGCATCATTCAGTGTCTGCGCGTACCATTCGACGCCGTTTACAGCTGAGTGGTCAGTCCGCAAGGCGTCCATTGCTTGGTCTACCCTTGACGCAAAACCACAGACGTCTCCACCGCCAATGGTGTGATGAAAGAAGGATGTGGGCGGCAGAATGGAATGAAGTTGTCTTTACTGACGAGTCACACATCTGTATGCAATACCCCGATGGGCGGATTCGAGTCTGGAAACACCGTGGAGAGAGGATGCTGAACAGCTGCGTTATGCACCGCCACACTGGTCCTGCACCGTGTATTATGGTATGGGGCGGTATTGGATATCACTCTCGCACTCCTCTAGTACGCATTGCCGGTACTTTAAACAGCCAGCGCTACATCTCCAAGGTGTTGGAGCCAGTTGTACTTCCTTATCTTCAGGGCTTGGCCACATCCATATTTCAACAGGATAATGCACGGCCCTACGTGGCACACATTTTCCAACGGTTCTTCGTCAATCACCAGATTGAATTGTGCTTTCCTGGTCGGCTCTCTCTCGGATCTTTCGCCGATAGAAAACATGTGGTTTATGGTTGCTCAACGATTGACCCAGATTACACCCCCCAGCTGCCACATCAGATAACTTTGGCAACGTGTGGAAGCTGTTTGGTCAGCTGTACCCCAAGAACACATCCAAAGTCTCTTTGAATCAATGCCGAGGCGTGTGGCAATGGTGATCTCCAACAATGGCGGCTACTCTGGCTACTGATTCTGGCAAGAATCACACTTCACAGAGGTCTATAAATTTAATCATTTGATACTTGGTCAACATGTCATCTACAAAATAAATTTTGTTGTGCTATCTCTTGTCTTTCTTGATGTTGCATTTACAGTGGCCAGCAGTGTATATATATTACATATCATACAAATTTTTATCGTAATTGCTTATATTTATAACATTTGCCGATTTAAAATATTAAAATAACATTGAGTTTATCTACAATCATATTAAAAGAATATCAAACTGTTGAAAAGCAGAGCACAAGAAATTAATAACCAAAGTTTCTAAATTTTATCTAAAATATAGGGTAAACTTGGAAAAAATGGGTACTAAGATAATATGGGCACATTTAAGCAAATACTCATAATACACGTAATGGTTTTGAGTTGGTGCATTCGTACTACGGTGTTGGCAATCCTCAAGCATCATGGCGGCTGTATGAATTGTTTGTGCTGCGTGGTTCAAAAAGGAGTGCAAACAGATAATTTTTAATGTAAGTACAGTTACCTGATACTTCAATTGGGGTTGTTGTTATATTTTAGTTACCTTACTTAAGATTTAACATGCAAAATTAATTAATTTTACATGAAACCTATAAATGGCTGCAATCTTATGTGACTGTAGTATCCGTTGGCGGGGAGCCGGTGGTTTCATTCTTTCTCCTTTCAACAGCAGTAATGCCAACTTTTAAATAATATCACTTGAGAAAATATGGGCAGTACGAACGAAGGGCAACATGGGCAGTACCGAAATGTGCTGAAATACTGCTTTCGAACTCAAATTCTGACCCTCCTCTCGTCCTACACGTCCTTTGAATTTAGCTTCCTTCCATAAACCTCTCCCTTATAATAACTTAGACCAAATTACAGCAGATCAAGGTTCTTTTATTGTAACTATTGAATTCTCACAGTCAGCAGCATCATTTTTGAAGGATCTGAGTCCAACTCCAACACTGAAAACCCCCTGTGAAAATCGTGGGAGACGTAAGAACGTTGCAAGAGAGTTGACAAGTGCAGAAAGCCCGGCTACAGAGAAGAGAGTTGACAAGTGCAGAAAGCCCGGCTACAGAGAAGAGAGTTGCCAATGGAGGTCAAAAAGAAGGTGTAAGGGTGAAACGCAGAGCAACAGCAAGCGCCAGAGCAAACACAATGCAGGGTCCTGCATTTGACCTGTTTGTTATACTTACTATTATGATGAAAATCAAGAATAAGAATAAGAGCAATGTTGTGGCTCTTGTTCATCCTGGTCCTATGAGGATTGTTTCGAGTAAGAGGTTGACTCCTTCTATTGTAATGAGTGTAGAGTATGTCCACATTAAATGTTGTTTTTCTTTAAGTTTGTAATTATTTGTGTTAATTGCATAGTTTATCTGATTTTCACCATTTAACTATTTATAATTTATAGATAAAAACTTCCACATTTTTTGTGATACAGTTTGTTCAGTAACAAAGGTTTAAATTTACTTCTTATCAATTGCCAAACATGTAATTTGTGTAAAAATGCATTTCCTTTTGGTAAAAGTAAATGTGGAGATGACAGTTTCTCTGATCTTTTTTATAACAACCTGCCCATATTTCCGGCAATTGTGCTCATATTATTTAGCCAAATATGGGCAATAGTAGATTTTTTAAAAACTTCTTTATACTCATAGCAACAAGAGCTAGAGGTTTGTTCATATACCATTAGAAAGACCACACTCTAAAGTTTGAAATATCTTCATTCCGAAAAAATAGAAAGTGTATTAGTGTAGTATATTTTTAATTAAGTGCTTTGGTGCCCATATTTTCCCAAGTTAACCCTACATAAATCTTAATATGTGTAGAGAGTGATATATATATATATATATATATATATATATATATATATATATATATATATCTTAATTTCTTGATAAATTGCGTAGTTATTTCAAAAGGCTTTTTATAAAGGTCAAACAGCTATGGCTCAACGCCTGGTAACATCAGAAACGGCTCGTTTGGGGGGTAGCTCATATGCAACCGCATTGTGAGTACTTTTTAAAAAGGTATAAGGATAGCAAAACACACAAGTCGCTGGGCAGAGGTTTGTCGGCCACGACGCATTGATCCCAGAAGAGAGCGGAGACTGTTACTTACTGTCCGCCCTGACCGAAAGGCTATATCAGCTGATATCAGCTGCAGCTTTTACAACAGTGACTCCAGGCAGTGTACCTCAACACACAGCGAACCTTACACTGCTGCGTATGGGCCTACACAGCCACCGCTCAAATCACATAACCCTGCTGACGGTATGTCATCACCAACAGCACCTGCAACGAGCCGTGTAACATCGGTAATGGACCATATAAGAATTGAAGAATGGTGTCGGTATTATGGATGGCATCGGTACTATAATATGGGCGTTGATTTAATAAGGCACATAAGGACCCCCCCTCGTCTCCATAGAACAATCATAGATGTATGTGCTCTACGCGAACATCATTGTAGACCAGGTGCACCCGTTCATGGCAACAGTATTCCCTGCGAATGATTGCATTTATTTAGAGGATAGTGCACTATGTCATAAGCGCCAAATTTTCAGGGAGTGGTTTGGGGAACATTCCGATGAATTTCATGTCATGACTTGTCCCTTAACATGAATTCAATTGAACATTTGTAGTTACACCTGGAAAACTGAATTCATGCTTCCACATTGCGCCCTCGCAATGTGCGGGAATCGCAGGACCAGTTCGTGAGAACTTGAACTAAATACCTTAAACTATGCATCAACACTTTGTTGAGTCAATGACTCTCCGAGTGTTGACAGTTTTGAACGGAAGAAAATTTGGTTTTAATTGCTCACTATATCTATCATGAAATTATTGCAATAGTTGTTTTTGAACTTTTAGACAAATGTCGATATCTTTCTATAGATATGATTGATATAGTGCTCGCAAATATGTACGATTTTATTTCATGTGCTAAAATTCATGCTCTTATTTATTCTGAGAAAACAAATGAATTTTTTTCTCACTATTTTAGTATTTTCAAACTTCAATAAATATCTGCAAACACACCGAAACATATAGTTAAATGCATCGTTATCCCTGAGCAATTTTGATATGTTGGCTGCAAAAATAATGTTTCATTTAAAAGCTTTCTGGTTTTCCAAAACTTAATTCTAAAACCTAAATATCTCTGAAAAATAAATATATCATATGAGTGTAAATGAAATATGTAATAAATTTCTACAACGTAATTGCTACAAACATTTTAAATAAATTTTTTATTTATGTGAATTATATAAGGTTGCTCAGATTATAAAAATTCAATCCAAAGCAACCATTTATTATAATAATACCACATTTGCACCATTGGATAGGTCAGTTTTAGTAGGTTTTTTTGTGTGCAGTAAATAGCGCGAATGCTCCTTCAAGAGTAACAAGGGAACATTTGTTAGGAAGACATCATTTTTTGCCGAAATGGCGTCGATTCAAAAGAAAGCTCAATGTGTGCTTTGATTTCACGAAACGAAATCATCCATTAATGCTCAGCATAAATTAAAACATTGTTATGGAAGCAAATCTCCTGATGCAAAATCAATAAATATAGCGATAGTGTGGTAGGCCTAGTGTGAGTGAAGCTACTGTCGAACACGTTCGACAACCGTTTCAACGGAGTTCTACAAATTACACTTGTGAAGCATCGCGTAATTTTCAAATATCACTAACAGATTGGCAAGAATTTTTTATAAAAGGCTTAGATTATATATATATATATATATATATATATATATATATATATATATATATATATATATATGCTTATAAAGTGTAAGAGTGCAAGACATGTTAAAAAATGCTCGGAGGAGACAGGAATGCAGCTTAGACATTCTCCGAGCTGCCAAGGGGGCACACGTTGAAATTTACTGCTGTAAATGCTCTTCAGAGCAAGACTTTTCGTTCACCCTATATTTTAGATAGCTATATTTTTATCAGGTATGATTCAAATTTTCTAAACGAACTTTTCATCCATTTAATGAATTTTGCACAAATTACATCAGTTTGAATTCGATTTGAAAAAGGGTCAATTTTTTCAAAATCATGTAAAAAAATAGTTCTTTTTTATACTATTAAGGCAATTATGTACATCAGTGTTTCTCAAACTGTAGGGCGCCCCCCCTGAGGGGGCGCGTTAAACGTACAAGGGGGGCGCGAGCGTATCGAAAATAAATGATTAAAAAAATTTATTTACTGGAATGAAGTAAAACAAAATACTTTCTGACATAATAAGAAAATACACATTTACACTGATATAATTTATATATCTGCGATATTAGGTCATAAAAAATAAAAGCTTCTACTTCAAAACCTCATTTTAGCTATCTTTGATACTGTAACCAAATAAAAAACCTTTTATTTGATTTGCTATAATCCCATGATGAGAGATTTTTTTTTATTACGGTTTCTTTTCAAACCAAAATGAGAAAAACAAAACCCAGACCCATAATCAAAAAAAAAAAAATTTAGGAAGATAAAAAATTCATCACTGTTATATTATTGTCATCAGCTGTTGGCAGCAGAATGTATTTGCTGCGTTTGACCTTCGAACTTGCTTGTACGTGTACGGTTAGTTACGTCCCTGCTCTTATGTGTATTTGTTTTTTCATTTAGGGAAGTTGTTCATAAACTATTTCTGCTGCGATTTTTTCCTTGTAAAATATTTTTATGATTTTTGGAAAAGCACAGAGAGCTCTTTGAAGGATTACTTAGCCAAGATTTATTTCTATGAGTTATTCCCAAACATATAAAGCATAATGAAAAACATTTTACATAATTTTTTTGAACATCCATATTGTTATAAATACACTTTTAATCCGGAGCTGTCACGCCGAGCACAGAGTGCACGAAATCGGTAATTATGGCAAAACTGTTTAATTGTTACCAATACCTCTGACATTATCCTTCTGTTTGACAGTCTTAACGTGTGAACTAAATATATTTGTCACATATCTCCCTCTTTTTTGGGAGTGACAATCGTTTTTTTACAATCTTAAGGTACTTGTTTTGACTGAGTTTCCGCTGTGAACTTTTTTTCCGAAATATTTTCTGGTTCCTTGAAAGTAGGTGAGTATATTTTCTCTTAATTAAATTATTCACTGGAATTGCAATTTTTATTGTAAACTATAAAAAAATAATTATAAAAAAAAAGGATTCCATTAGTATCGAGTGCGTGCCTGCTCCAGAGTTAAAATATGTTGAAGTCTTTTTACTTTAAATATTAAAAATAATACAATTATTTTTCATCGGAATTTTATATTATTGTTCATTATTCAACATCAATTCTAAATGCTAATTCTGTGAGGCTTAAAATTAAAGTTCGATTAAAACTAATTATAATTTGAGCAATGATTTTAAAAAAATCATTTTACATTTTTGTAAACATTGTCGCGCACTTGGCTTTACTCTCCTTAAAATTCAGCGATTATATCAATAATGTTTTATTTTCTTACAAATGAACTCATGCAAATAGCGGGTACTTCAGCCGGTATAATTTTAATATATCAGTGCTGCACAGAGTATTTTATAACTAATTAATTAATGCTAAATTAAGAACACGTTTAATAAGTATTAGCGACTTCCATGGGCTTGTCTTACACAGCAAATTTTTCAAAGGAATGCTTATGATTAGAAATTGACCCACTGAGTTCTTTCTAAAAAAGCTGATATCTATAGTTTGTCTTCTAAGCAGCCACCGCATTTTGCAATATGTTCCAATTTAAAAATTAGAGAAAGGAAAAAATAACATAAAATAAATATCCTAAAACTTAATTTTTTTTTTTTTGCTGAAAAGCAACATATATAAAATTTTATACTTATGTCATGAATTTGTACGGTTTATAATTAAGATTATTGCTTTAGCGTAAAAAAAAAAGTGCATTATTATTGCATTTTGTACATTATTAATGTATAAGGGGGCGCGATAAAAATTGTGATTGAAAAGGGGGCGCCAGTATTGAAAGTTTGAGAAGCATTGATGTACATATTTTACTTGTGAACATTTTTATTCTTAATGTTTCTCTACTAGTTATTTTATGTAATACACACAAAATATTTACAAATAAACTTTTACAAAATACATTTTAGAAGAAATATAAACAGTTATTTTACTTTTTGATTGCATGGGATTTCTTCAAATCTTTTACCACTATCTTGTTGTCAGGAGAACGAACGTAAAATGAAATTGTCATGTCTCGACTGATATCCAGCTTACTGAAACCAGAATCAACTACCTGTAGATGTGAAGTAAATTAATAAGAATATACACATATAGAAGTAAAAAAAAGTTATGAGAACATACATATTTGTCATAATGACGTTATTATATATAGTCTAATTCTCTACAAAAAAGTTATAAACATCCATCAATCACATTCGAAAAACACATAGAGACAGTAGAAAAATCACACAATGAAAGACACATGAGAAACCGAGATAAAAAAAAAAATTATAAAATGGATGCTGCAGTACGATAAACATTGCTGACTTAGGATAGCTAATATATAAAATAATTTACATAAAAGTGGGGTTGAACATGTTTTTTGGCCTGGCAACCTTCCCCCTTTATGTAAATAATACTGAGCAAAAACCTATTAAAAGTAATGGATAGGAATATCTAAATCCATTACAAGATAGGGCAACTTACCTAAAAATTGCACTTAAAAATGCAGAGCCCGCGCTAAATAAGTTATTGCCAGATTCTGGACCCTAATGCAGATTCAAAGCATGTGAATGGCTGAAATGTAGCACTTAACAAAAGTATAAAAAGAATAGAAATAAAAATTAAAAAGAGAGTTACAAATTACCATAACTTTAGTGACACTACAGTATATATGAATTAAATAATAATAAGTAATTTTATCTATAATATTAGAATATGTGGAGGTAACTGTAACTAGGAAATATGTTAATTTATAGTAATAAACTATTATTAATCTAAGAGTTTTTAGTCCTTACTATTTCGAATAGCTTTAATCATATAACTATTAATAAAATTAATTGGGTATTTCTGATTTAAGCAATACTTAGTAAAATGTTTATAGTTATTTATTATTTCTCACTTTTTTGACACTAGAAATTTATTGCGTTGTATGTAATTAATAGCAATATTTCTGAATATATATAGAAACATGTACATTACTCTCTCAATGAGGAACTTATATATATATATATATAATATTGAAATTAAATTCTTCTCTTTTATCATAAATATTAGACACTATTACATTATCTTTTAATTTGATATGTATATCAAGAAAATTTGCTTCATTGTTGTTATTAATTTATTTGTCTGTATTTAACTAAGATATTGTGGATAAAAATTAGGGTTAGGTATAAAATTGACTTGCTTGCCAAAAATAATTATGTCATCTATATAACGATAGATATAATATTTAGAATTATTAATGTAACTACTTTTTTTTCTACAAAATAATGTATATATATATATATATATATATATATATTTATATTTCAGATTATAATCAAAACAACTTTTATGTTCCTTTTTATTCAATGATTGCTAAAAAAATGTCTCGATTACGTCTTGTTCTTAAATTGAAAGAATAATTGACAAAAATATTTTAATTAGGTTAATTGTTTTTCTTGGTATTTTTTTTTCGTCAACAATTATGAATTCAGTCTTTATTCGGATTCTTCAATAAGAATTAAGTAAGATTTTTAACTTTTGTTACATCTTTCATATTGTACATAATCGATTTCGAAAGCATAAAAATTTCACATGTAGTATTTATCGAAGTATTCTTTCAAATTAAGCGGTAGAAAATGTGAAATGCCTCTTTCTTATAAGTAAAAATATACTTTTAATTTGTGAACCCTAATAATAGAAATAACAATAAAACTATATATTTGGGAGAAATTAAAGATTTCTTCCCTTAAACAATGGAATGTGGTGAAAGAGTTTACTATATGAAATTCTCCCATTCTCATTTTTAATTACTTCATTTAATTCGAATCTATGGATTCTACAGCTTTTAGAAAGACTGCATTCATTTTCCAAAATCGACCCATATATGCAAAAAGAGTTGAATTCAGTTGTATTTTTTCTAATTCAGTAAACATTGACGCTCTACTATACAGTCTAGAGCACTGTTTCTCTACCGCTGGTCTGTAGACCAGCACCAGTCAGCGAACAATATTTACCGATCCGTGGGCCGGTGTCAGGCCATAAACATTATTAGCCAGTCTTTCAAATTGAGAGAGCATTAATATATCTTTCATTGTAGTGAGAATGCAAATAATTAGAAATGTGAACTGGACTCAAAAAGTGTTTGAGTTCCACAATTTTTCTGTCTGCCTCAAATGGACTGCATTTTGGTAGCTAAGCCATTTGCAGACACGGCGAGTCCCCAAGTGTGGATGCAATTTCATTGGGGTGGCACCATTTCTATTAGCGGCTTCTGCTACCAAAAATTGTGTGACGTGTGAATTTTTATTCAATTCAAACTCTCTCGCCGGATGCTAAATATTGCCGTGATTTAACGTTGTAGAGAGTACCAAATCTCCGAATTGATACTCAAAAGATTTCTTACATACTTCATAATCATATGAAATGCATGCCTACAATTTTCGCATCCAGAAAATCTTTTGACTCCAGCCGGGATCGAACTCGCAACCTTAGGCTTATGAAGGCGGCTCGGTGGCACGCTACCTCACAGCCACCGAGCCGACTAGTTCAGAATAATAGACTTACCAATCCGCGATAAGACACTAAAACAGTTTTCCAGTCCTTATGTTGATTGGGTTGAGAATCACTGGTCTAGAGGACACAGAACGGTTTTGAATTGTATTACTTTATAAAGAAATATCGCCAACTACCATTACAGGTTGAAGCAACTTTTTTACTTTGAATATGACGATTTTGGACGTCTACTCGTAATTCTACGAATTTTATTTATGTGTAGCCTGCCTTTCTTCTCACTTTATTATTTTGTTTGGTTTCTAAATTATTCAATTTTTTCTTCAAGATGAAGCTTACTTTGGTTTTATTTTTTAACTGAAAATGTGAAATTACTAGATAAAAAAAATATTAAAGAAAAGAAAATGTATGAAAAAAAGAAATTGAATAAAAAATAATCTGTTCTCTCTCTCACTTTTTTAATTCTTGTTGTGTGTGTGTGTCTAGTTTTCTAAGAACTTTGCAAATACATCAGTTATTGAAAATAAAAGACCAGGCCTCATAAATTTCCTCCATAAATCCTATGATAGAAATAGGTAAACTGTGTCATTATACAAGTGGTTTTCTTTATCATTTAATCAATAACTGTAAGCCAGTGCTTCTCCAACTTTCAATACTGTCGACCCAATTTTCAATCATAATTTTTATCGCTCCGCCCTTATATAATAATAATAAAATAATGAATGCAAAAATAATGTACTTTGACGCTAAAGCTATAATATGATCTTAATTATAAATTGTACAAATTAATAAGATAAGTATTAAATTTTTTATATATGTTACTTTTAAGTAATATATATTTTAAGTAAATTACTTTTAAGTAATAAGTTAATTATGTTATTTTTCTTTCCCTAATTTTTTAATTGAAGCATATTGAGAAATGATATTTAATTAAAGATTTATTTCCTTCATCATCCATTTCTAAAAGTACAAATGTCATTAAAAGTAGTCTAATCTACGTTGCTCTTTATCATATCCATTACATCTGATATTCTAGTGAACGTTCACGTGAGTCTAGGCAACCTAACGGACGTCTGCACAAAACATGTAAAAATGCTGTACCTCGTACAATTCCGGTCAGTCTTGGCCGAATCGATTAGTTTCCGAATCTCTCTTGAAGTACATTTCATAATTCACGCGCTAATTGTAATTCACGGTATTAAGTATTTACGGCAGTGGATTAAAACAAAATCCTAGATATATTTTTAAATCGCAGTGAGCATTCGACGATAATAAAGCATCAACAAGTAAACAGACGAGGGCAAATTGATAGCAAGTTACGAATGGGTTAGGGGGATCCATTTAAAAATAATTTAGAAGGACTCTCAACTGCCGAAAAAGAGATCTTCATAGATTCCACAACCAGTGACGAAATTAAATGGCAATTTTGTAATAAATCACTCTTTGAATTCTGGATAGAGGTGGATGCTGAATTTTCTGCACTGAAAATAAAAGCATTTCGTATACCATTACCATTTCAACATCATACCTTTGTGAATCCAGATTTTCTGCGATGGCTACTTTGAAGACAAAATATAGATCTGAGCTAAATATTAAAAAAATAATTCAGAATGTCAATTTCTAATTTTTAGTCTTCCTTTGAAAAATTTTGCTCTGCAAGACAAGCCCATGGAAGTCACTAATAATTTTCAACTTGTTCTTATACTGGTTGAAATACCCACTCTTAACACAAGTTTATTTTTTTTTAAATGATAATACATTATTCTTGATATAATAGCTTAATTGTAAGGAGAGTGCATGACAATGCATACAAAAATGTAAAATGATTTATTGAAATGAATGCTCATATTATAAACGGTTTTGAACGAACTGTAATTTTAAACCTCGCAGAATTAGCATTTAGAATAAATGTTAAGTAATAAGAAAAGAATATAAAATTGTGTTATTTTTAATATTTAAAGCGAGAAAACTTCAAAATGTTTTAGCCTGGGATCAGGTATGCACTCGATACTAACGTTAATGGTCGCGGGGAGTGACTCACTCCAATAATTTTTTTTTATAATTATTTTCAATATACACGACAAAAATCACAATTTCAGTGAATAATTTAACTAAGAGAAAATATACTTACCTATTTCAAGGATTTTTCAATTTTTCTTACATAATTTGAGAAAAAATCCAATAAAACTGAACTAAATTGTTCCAAATGGGCGTGACCTTAATAAAGGACACAAATCACAGACACTTTTCGCTAACATTACAGGAAAGGTATTTGCAAGCAAAATTGTCACATTTTGTTTACGTTATTGTAGTTTAAATGTCCTTTGATGATCGACAAATATCCTGTTGGACTTTTTCTTGCTTGTGTCTTTTTGACATGGTGAAGCTCATTTTGCGGTACGGCTTCATATTTTTCTTGATAGAGTTCTTAATGTAGCTATTGAAAATTTTCCTTTCGTTTCATGTTTATTGCTTTTCTTAAATTTACTTTCGCTAACAGGATTAATATGAATTGTTTCAGCAAGTGTTTCCCTTGTTTGATCATCTTTAATTTCCCTTCAGACAGATCACAGATGCCAAATTATTTTTTATATTCTGCTCATTTACATTTATAAACCATAATCAGTCGTACAACATCACAATTAGAACCACTAAGTTATTCATAGGGGAAAATGCAGCATGTTCAAGAAAATATTTTTGAACAAAAGTGGTCGCGCCGGAAACTCGGTCGAAACAAGTACCTTAAGATTCTAAAAAAATGTTTGCCACTCCCAAAAAAGGAGATATGTGATCAATTCATTATAGCTCCCATTAAGACTGTCATATTGGAGGATTCTCTGTCAAGGTCATTGGTAACAAATAAACAGTTTTCCCAGAATTAACGATTTCGTGATCCTGGGGTGACTATGCGCATCGCTTCCGTGTTAAAAGTGTATTCAATATAAAAAATGGAAAAAAGTTTAAAAAAAAAAGAATTGTGTAAAACATTTTTCATTATGTATTACATGTTTCAGAATACTCATAAAAATAAATCTTGGCCAATTAATCCTTCAAAGTGCTCAATATGCTTATCCATGTATCATAAAACTCTTTCACATTGAAAAAAGCGCAACAGAATTATATAAAAAATTTACAACTTCCCTAAAAGAAAGGGACGCAGATAACCATACCAGTAAGTTCGAAAGTCAGCAAAAGTAATATTTTAGGTTAAAAGAAGCGCAATAAAAAATATCTCATCGTAGGATTACAGCAAAGCAAACAAAATATTTTTTTTATTTAGTTGTAGGATCAAAGATAGCTAAAGAGCGTTCAAAGTAGAATCTTTTATTTTTGATGACCTTTTTTCACCAGATGATAAATATAAATCATGTCAATGTAAATCTGTATTTTTAATTATATCAGAAAGTATTTTGTTTTACTTCATTTCAGTAAATTAATTTTTTTAACTTTTTATTTTCGATATGCTCGAGCCGCCCCCCAGGGAGACGCGCCCCACAGTTTGAGAAACAGTGCTGTAAGCAAATCAAACGAAAAAAAAAGAATGGAAAATATTAAGTATTTTCAATGTATATAATAAGCATTTTATGAGTATGATACAACACATATTATTTCTAGGCTCTTTTAGATAACAGAAAGAAGGAAAATGTTTTATTTATATAAAAAAAGTATCTATTTTATGACTTTTTTAACGAGGCATTGTATTATTTTTTTAATTTTACAGAACAATTTGTAAAATTAAATAATCGATTTTTAGCTTTTTTCGACTTCGTTATCGGTTTCTAACTGCAAAGAAGGTGCAAATTATTTCATTACTTTTGAAATCTAGAAACGTCTAAACAAAATATATACATTATAAATTGTAAACTATTCTGATTATTCAAATTATTCTCCCCGCACTCTCCGTGTTAAAATAAAAATCAAAGTATATAAAAACATGAGGTTTTAATTACTTTTGAATGTAGCAGACCAATGATTCTCAATCTAAAGCTATAAAACAGATTTCTAGCTAATTTTATCCAAATAATCAATGTGGCATTCTTATAATGTAAATAACTCATTTCTCAAATATATTTTTAAACTGGTGGGATAACTTCGTTGATGAAGGCACTATCTAAAGATATATATATATATATATATATATATATATATATATATATATATATATATATATATATATATATATATATATATATATATATATATGTGTATATATAAGTAGAACGTAGTAAAAAGGTAAAACGGCACTTGCTGTTCCAACTTAAATTTCAGTAGCTTTTAGAATATTATTTGTCCTTTCCTGTGAATATATTCACTTTTACCAACGTGAAATGAACACCAAGGGAATGAACTCCCAGAAAATAATTTTCAAGCCAATAACATTTCTACTATACTATGAGATATAATTATTTTCTTTAGAGAGATACAGCTTTAGAAAAAAAATGAACATTTTTAAATATTGATTAAACCAAACTTTAATATGTATAGCTTATTAACTTATATATTTATAATATTAAAAACGTATTTATGACTTCAAAGTTTCTTTTTCTCAAAAATAACGATACAGTTTTTGTTAAAAATTGTATTTGGGGAAAATTTGTTAAAACTGAAAATAATTTTGTGTAACAAAAAAGTATTCATGAATGTGTTTATCCTGAATAAATAGTCAGAATGCGTTGAACTGAAAAAAAAAATCTAAGTTCAAAAGAAATAAAAAGGAAATTAATTTCGTTTTAAGTAGAGCAGCAAATGACATGAAATTTCTGGATGTACGTTATCTCAAAAATATTCAAAAGATCAGTATTTTCATAAAGTAAACAAAAAATCGATCATTTCTACAAAATCATTACATGATGTTTAAAATTAATTCATCAGAAAAAAATTGTCAACTACTTTGGTTCGTTTTTTGCCCTTTAAAAATTAAAAATTGAATGGAATTAAAAATGAAATAGGACACATGTATTTAATAATAGAACTATTTAGATATACTTGATTATATATATTCTTGAAATCATAATGATATTTTTATGATCATACGTTTTGAGAGAAGTAAAATACTTTAAAT
Organism: Trichonephila clavipes; assembly: GCA_019973935.1. Taxonomy (NCBI): domain Eukaryota; kingdom Metazoa; phylum Arthropoda; class Arachnida; order Araneae; family Nephilidae; genus Trichonephila; species Trichonephila clavipes. Next base: position 789,830 of record BMAU01020284.1, on the reverse strand, counting down.
TTAGCACTGAAAAATTTAATCTTACCTGACATTCGAATCTCAACGTTTGCTTAGGTTTCGCATATTGATAAAAAAATTCTTTGCTCTTTGCTGTCACTTTTGTTATAAATTCCATATCTGCTAAATTAAAGTTAGGTTCATGAGCATAAACCATGCATTGCAAGCAAAATAAAATTAGTATGCAATATACAACCCATTGACGAAATTCCATTTTTTTCCGGTTGCAGAAAAAGAGAGTTACAGCAAAATGCAAAGGAGAATTCGAATAAATAATGTATTATATGAATGCTAACTTTTTCTCGAATATTTAGAAGGAAACTTTTTTCTTTGTCATGGCAACCATCTGACTAAAGCATAAAAGAAACTTATCAGAGAAGTCAATAAAAACAGAAACTGTTTATTCAGTACCAACTTGCGATCGAATCTTTGGTTTAAAACGTTGAAAAGCAAATCGAATACTGAAATATATGAAACCAGAAAAGTCTTTTTAGTTCTGTTTGGCTTGAATAAAGTATTTGGCCGTGTAAGGGGAGGCGTGTGTGTGTGCGTGAGTGCGTTTTGTAACATTATAATTACTAAAAGTAAATTAGTATAGCTCATATAGTTAAGATTTCTGATCATCTATAATAATTTTTAAAAAAAAATTCGTATAAATATGGTGTAAGAAAATGTTAGTCACGGAGCAGCTTCTTAAAGCAATATTTTAAATTTTGATTTTATTAATTATTTTACGTAACTACTATTCATGAATGTGCTAGGCTGAAAAAAAATTTATTTCTTCTATGCTAAATTAGCAGAGAAAAGTACAAATTATGTATATATATATATATATATATATATATATATATATATATATATATATATATATATGTTACCGGCAAAGTATGAAATGCCGGCATTCTATAGAATGCCTGACGTTTTTAGGCAAAGTATGAAATAGGAGAATTATTACATACTTTGCTAGGCATTCTATAGAATGCAAAATGCTATTTAGGCAAAGTATGAAAAAAGGTCATAATAAAGCTATTTTATAAATGACGTGCATTCCTATAAGAAATAGAAATGTTATACTAGAAAAATAATAAGAGTGCCATTAAAAAAAATTATTCAAAATACGTAAAGAAAAATTAACGTTGTACTGAACAAGATTATTGCCTTTCTTATTAAGGGGACTTGGCATATTTTGAACAATTATTTTTTATTTATGTATTAAAAATTTTATTTTAGCATTACATATAATGTTTTTATTCAAGAAAATAATACGAGATGAAATTTAGTGTAAATTATTCACACAATTTAGAAAAATTGAAAGTTTTTTAAAAAAAATAAGGAATATTTTAAAATAATACACACACACACACTCCTTTTGTATTTACTAATTAGTTGACCTGGAATTTTTTGTAACATTCCTAAGAATGTCTTAAATTTATGAATCGATTTTACAATAACTTAATTAATGTTAGAGAAAAAAATAAAATGTAGATATGCATGCTAAAATTCATGGAAAAAATGAAAAATCTCCGACATTAAAATTTTAAAAAAAAATCATTAAGTTTACAGCACAAACTGGATGCTTAATTTTGTTACATACATTATACACAAAACACTAGGGAAAAATCGAAGTGATTGATTAATATTTATGGAAAGAGAAGCATTTTGAATGTGAAAAAACACAAAATGATATAAACCACTGGAAAGTTTGTAATTCTAAAAAATAATTATTATAAGCTTAAATAACATAAAATATCACTTTAAAACATTAGCTACATATTTTCGTAAGAATAATTGCATTTTCAAATTATTTCAAACCATATATTTTATATGCGATTCCTTTTTAGAGAGTATTAATTGCATAAGAAAACTCAAGGGAAAAAAATGTTTTAAAAAAAAATTTCTACAATTGCAAAATTTTAAAGTTTTTTTTCTCCACATAATATTGAAATATTATATTTTTATGGAAAACATATGGTAAATAAGAATTGAAATAATAAAAAAAAATTTAAAAAGAATAATTATGAATTAATGAAAAAATTTCACACGCACACATTTCTAAGGAAATACAAATTGCATTAATGTAATATTTAGGAAATATCCCCTGCTTTATTTATAACAGATTCTTTTTTTTAGTTATTATTTCACTTTTTACGATAGCTTTTTTTATTTCTATCATTTTTTATCTATAAAGGGATGTTTGTTTACATTTTTCAATTGAAGTTTTTCCAACTTCTAATTTTCAGGCATGCAAAAATGATGTATCAATCGAAAGATAATATATAATGCAAAGAATATAACTAAATATAAAAATAAACAAACGATATTTTGATCATTTTTAGGATGCCAACTCCTCTTAAGGGAAATAAAACCTGACTCATTCGATCCCTCCCTAACTGCTCTTCCAGTTATTATAATTTCATGCTCATAGGGCTATTCCTTATATAGTTTTTAATTGTTTTAAACTTTTAAAGTTTATTTAAATCCACAATATCTTGGCTCCTGTTTGAGTCTCGGGCTTGAAATTTGGACCAACTGTTCCACTCGTCGAAATCCATCCAGTCATATACTTGACTCCCATTGTGTAGGCATGAGGAGGGCTTAAGCACTAAAATATCATATTCCCTTGTTTCCCCAAGGGGCCTGAAAAACATTCACCCCCCCTAAGGAATTGAGCTAGGGACTTGATTTTTGGAGGTACGCCATATTTTCGTGTATGCGCGAACCTTATGTGGAATTGGCCCCTTCCGGTGCTCTCCCCCCCTACAGGGCTTCCCCATTTATAACTCGAATCCTATGCTACCTTGGTCGACCGCACCGGCTGGATTCGATTGTTCTCCCTATGAGCTTTTCAAATATGTGATTTTATCTCAATAGCCCCATTCCTTCCCTCACCCACATATCACGCGTTTTTAAACAATTTTAAAATTTTTTAAATTCCTTATAGCTCCAAAGATTATAGACCTGTATGGTTCGGAAGTACAAGGACTCGACCTCCCAAGTGTCTCTTCTCCCCCTGGACAGCATTTTGCCAATATTTTAAAATAACGTCTCTTCAATGTCATTTCCATGATGATAGCAAAAGATTTTATTACACCCTGAACTGTTTCAGTGAAATGATGAAAGGAGCTAGCCAGGATTTGCTTTGGCAAAATGATGTCCAGGGGAGGGGATACACCTAGGTGGTGGACACAATGCCTACACAATGGGAGTCAAGTATATGACTGGAAGGGTCTCGACGAGGGGAACAGTTGGTTCAAATCTCAAGTCCGAGACTCAAACAGGAGCCAAGATATTGTGGATTTAAATAAATTTTAAATTTAAAAAAAACAATTAAAAACTATATAAGGAATAGCCCTATGAGCATGAAACTTTATAATAACTGGAAGAGCAGTTAGAGAGGGATCGAATGGACTATGAACCTCGGGTGTCGAGATATTGGCCGAAAAGCTGTAGAAGGGGTGAGAATGCACCGAGGGGGATGTGTCCCAGCAGATCCTAACCATAACAAAAGTTATTACGATCCCCCAAATATCTGACCCCCAGCTCCAAAAAAGTGGCATATATTTTTTTTTCACTTCATCATTTCACTAAAACAGTTTGGGGATTTAACTAATTCACTTACTTACAACAGGGAAAAGACAAAAGAGAATTTATTTTAACATTTTGCGTGAATTGATCGTCTCCTTTAGGGATTTTACGAAAGCCCTAATTTCATCGTTTTCCTGCGACATATAGGCGATGACCTTCAGAGGTGAAATCGGGAGATTCTTTCTCCCATGTCAATCAAAAGGTCGCACGTACTCACAAATCATTCCTCCCGCTCTCCTCCCTCACCAACGACTCAGTTAATTGCTGTATTTCATACTTTGCCGGTTTCTCATTTGGCATTATATAGAATGCCTAGGCAATGTATGAAATAAAAATCATTTCATACATTGCCGGCTAGTTTTAGGCATTCTATAGAATGCCAGATTTCATACTTTGCCGGTAACATATATACTAAAATAAATTGCTTTGATTTCTATGTTTAAAAAGTTTTTAAGGGAAGAGTTGCTTTGGTTTATAAGTTTTAGGTACACTAATTTTATATTGGTATGTGACAGCTTTTCCTGTCTTATGAGTTTAGTTGTTTACTTAAAATTAATCAAAATATAATTTAAAAATTTGACCTCATATATTTTCAAATCATTCCATCTTGATTGTTATATTTTTCAGTTCCCCTGTACGAATAACGGGTATACCAGCTAGTATAATATATATGTTATGTATATGAATATATATATATAAATATATATATATATGTTATGTATATGAATATATATATACATATATATATATATGTTATGTATATGAATATATATATATATATGTTATGTATATGAATATATATATATACATATATATATATATATATGTTATGTATATGAATATATATATACATATATATATATATATGTTATGTATATGAATATATATATATATACATATATATATATATATATATATATATATATATATATATATATATATGTATGTATATATACTATGGTGGTATCCCCTGACCACCTAATGGCGGATCAACCCCTGTTGTACAAACTATACAACTGTTCATACTCATTGCTCAAATTGTAAATCTGTAATTTACATGTAATATGATGTAGTTCTATTTATTTGTTCGTTTTTTCGCAAAATTCATTCTCGGCGCTCCTCATTAGTAAAATTCATCTTTGAAGTTGCATCGTCCAACATTTAATTGATAAAGTCCTCAAATATTGATTAACCTGCAGCTCTTTCTGCTTCCAGGAAAGTTGAATACTTAGTTCCGTAGATTGTTAATAAGTCTTCGTATGAGACAACGCCTTTCTTCTCCTGTAACGATTCCAGACCAGGCAATCTTTGCGATATTTTTCTGCGAGAGCTTTCAATAATGTATTATCGGAACCGTATTGGCGACATAATATGAAACAAAGCACATGGTTATCAATTCAGTGCGTATGACACATGCTAAATTGGGATTGGCAACTTGAATTATCTTGAACGTTGGCATAGTTGCTATGGTATATAATAAAATTATTACAGCATCATGAAATACTTTTTTATATAGAGAGAGGTACAGTGGCGCGTGCAAGAATTTTTCACCTGGAGGGGGAGGAGTCCAGGGTTGAAAGTCCACCATTCTCATATCATACGCCAATATGCCACCAAACATATTCTTTTGAATATACTCAAATGTTAACCATCAATTGTCGATTTATTTCAAGGCCATATAGACATTGCTATGCAATGGATTCCATCGCACTCCGGCATTGATGGGAATGAGAATGACAATTGCTTGACAAAGAAGGGAACAAAAATCATTCAAACCTCTAACAATAGAGTTCCTTTTTATAGTGCCAAAAGAAACATAAAAAAGTACTACAGAGAACACTTCTTCCAAAATCCAACCAAAAGAATAATCAAAAAGTGTGTTTTGGCAAATTTCTTGATGTTCCAAAATGGCTTCGAGATAGAGCTGTGGCCGAGTTTCGAATTGCCACTGTTCACGACTGCCTATCCAAGCCTGTAAACGCGTTAGGCATTGCCCAGAGTCCCCTGTGTAAACTGTGCGACTTCAATGAAAAATGGACGCGCCATTCTTTCTTCACGCTACAGTACACTCAGCTCTCGATCCATGTGGAGCAGATATTGGGAGGTTAGACATATAATGTGTGATTTATAGACTATACTGTGCACTTGTGTTTCTTTTTATCTTTTTTGTTATTTGTCAATCTTCTCTGTTTCTTATTTTGTTTGTAGTTGTCTTCTAATCTGCCACTGCAAATAAAAAAAAGATTCTTTGATTTTGTCTATGGTCGAGAACAAAAAAAAAAAAGTAACAAATAAATTATTGAATAAATATATTTAGCATTAATTAGTAAAATAAATTATTAATAACACATACTTAATTAAATTTTACGTACTATATATATTGTATTATAATCAATCGAAAAAGAATGATGGGGAGGGTTCAGGACCCGTGGGCCCCCTTCTTGTATGCACCAATGGAGAGAGAAATGTACATATATTAGGGTGGATAATGGTTATATGGCGAAAAATTATTATTAATCGAAGCCTTCCTATGCGGAAAACATGTTCTATGGTATGGAGATAAGGAGAAAAATAATTAAAAAATAATAATTTCAAAATTTAATATTACCACAAAGGGGTTGAATTTTTGAAACAATGGAAAAAGGTTTAATTTGGGTTAGATGATTTTAGACTCAAAGTAAAATAAGATTTCTGCAATACAAATAACCAAAAAAGATGATGTAATGAGTTCTGAGAGAAATACAAAGTACAATGTGTGTAGTATCTTGCAACGTGTTTCATAACCCCAGCTGTCTCTCCCCACCGTTGAATAAGTCCGATCCAGACTTTTTTCGAGCTTTATCGTACAATGTATTGGTCATTACTTGAATTTTATCTTAGATTAACATTTTTAGGATTTGACATTCCCTAAATTTTAAATAGGATATTATTTTCTGATGAATATGTGCATAGTAAGCATTTAAATTGGTGTATCTGATTTTCTTTTTTTATAAACAATTGAAAATGTTGCTGATATTTCTAAGCAGTAATATTAAAGCGCAAGTAAAGGAATTCAAACTTTATAGAATTGTATTGATTGAGGAGAAAAGTACAATATTATGTTTTAATTGCAATAAATACAGATAGGAACAGTACTTTATACGATAAATAAAAAAAACACTTAATTTTTATTTTGTACAAATTTAGAGAAACTTATGATTGGTACGAAGTTAAGTATATTAACCTATAAATTACACTAATTTTTGCATCCTATCCATAACATTCAATGGTACTCCATATGATATTTGATGTATGATATGGTGATAGTACATATGAAGGAATTCACAGTAAAAAAAGTTTATCAATAAAATGAATTTCTAAAAAAAATAAATTTCTTACTACTTATTCTTATTTTAAGTCTAGAGTGAGTGAATATTAACGTCACACTATTTAGCTAGTCGAGGGTTTTGAAGACGGACCTCGTAATTTTGAACCATGGTCAAGTGACGTGGACGCACCTGAGCTGGCACCCCCTCCTAACTTCACCACCACACCAACGGGACGACGTCTGAGCTCTCGATAGGTTTAACGTATATGGCTACCATACATGGCGGGTCTTCCGCGGTACTAGTTTTAAGTCTTGAAATAAATCAAATTCTATTAATCATATTTTTATTAGATATGGTCTACAAGCAAATCTAAATCTTAGGCTATCAATTTTTAAAAATTGGCTATGATCTATGAAAAATCTAAATTTGGCATTGATTAAAACATTCATTCTTGTTATGCAAGGAAAAAAGTGATTTCTTAAACATATTTTTTTTTCAACAATTTCAAGTTCAAAAATTTCGCAGGTGAAATAATATTCACGCTTTCGTGGTAGTAAAATATTTTTAAAACTCTTTTGCGAGTTTTTGATATTTATGTAATGTTTTTTTTAATGTTTAATTATTTTTTTAGAAAACGATAGATCAAGGTGAGGCAAAAATTTTAGTACCTTAACATTGTTTGAATACAAATTCTATTTTAAATTTTACATCTATATTCAAATTATAACAATTATAATATGGGTATAGTTGTAGTTGAAAAGTTGGTTTACTTAGTGAAATATAATTTGTATAAAATAGAAATCACTCATTTTCATTGAAAAGAATTTTTACATCTTAAAAAAAATTATAAGAGCATTTTACACAAATATATAAAGGATAAAAGTGCTTTTCTACTTTTTTAAATGAAACAAATGATTTTTTTTTCAGTTAATACAATATAAAAAAGAAACCATGCAGAATTTTTAAGAAATGAAGAAATTTCAAAAATGCATTAAAATGTTTAAAAGATAAAAATAACTGTCAAGTTCTCTCTCTCTCTAAATTTATTTTTCAATAAAATTGTGTTCATTTGTTTGAAAAATGCTAACATTTTGACATGCTAAGATGAAATAAATACATTTAAATTCCTAATGAACACTTAATAGATCAAATTTCTGTTTAGTGAAGTAAGTGGTGCAGAGAAGGCATTAATTTACAGTCACCTCTTTCCAAGAAACCTGAGAATCGTGATGTTTCCCTGTTTCAGTAATTAAGAATTCTGGATTTTTTGTAAGTGACTTATACAAAATTTATTTTCAACGCATTCATTTGACAGATTGTTATCTTAATTCTATTACCTTTAAACTATATATAAATATATATATTCACTGCCTGCCGCAATATTAATAAAAAAATTATAGTTAAAAGGGTATTTTTTTTAAAATAAATAAATAAATAGGAAAGAAAATTGATGAAAAAATCTCGTCTCTGGCACCATAAACTCACTCCCTCACACCAAATGATATCTCTTTTAACTATTGATTATAATATTTTAAAAAACACAATATGAAATAATTTATGTTGTACTATAAATCAGTTGTGTATAAATATGGCAGAAGAAAATTCAGTAAGATATTTTATTATTTCAAAACATTTGAGTGATTATCTCCTTTTAGAAATTAAGGTATAATGAAACTGATAAGACAAATAATAGATTTAGGATAATAAGATCTTTGAAATTTCTTTCTCAAGACTAGGTTTTGCTTTGATGACTAAACATTCTGCAGCGATTATTCTAAAATGTTAACTTGTTCATAATTATAAATGATTATTTTCTCTAGTACTGGCAAAAATTTAAAACTGTGTATAATGTGATATTTGCCTTGCATTTGTCGCAAAGGAAATTAATTTACTTTCGTATTTAGTAATAATAATTCACTGCTTTGAAACAAACTTGAAATTTAACTTAGTCTATATATACACAAAGGTTTTTATCTGATTTTGTAACAAACGTTTTTTAATTGTGAATTCAAAATTGTTGAAACAACAGCTCAAAATACATTGGCAATATTTTCAGAAAATAACAATGTGCCAAAAATTTGAATATCAGGACTATAATGTATTACTATGCAGTTTTCCCGCGAGAATAACATCGCTTATGATATCTACAAACCAGTTCCTCTGAAGGATAAGGCTTCGCGATTGACCTTTGGCTAGAGAAGAGGACTTGGCGGTAGAAAATTTTCAGACCCCGTTTCAAAAGAATTCCTGCCGTCAGCATACGTAACTAAGTGTGATGAATCAGTTTGAGGGATATCATTAACGTAAAGATCAAAGAGAAGTGGCCATAACAACACTCCTTGTTGAAAGTCACTTTTGATTGGTCGAGTGGAGGGGAAACTGTTTTCTTCTCGATTACTGAAGGAGCAAGTGTTGAGGTAGTTATTTACGGACTTGATCAAGTGGGCTGAGAAACCAAGATGTACGAGTTTGGAAATTAAGCTTTCATGCCAAATTTTATGAAAGGCTTTGACTACGTCCTGGAAAAGTATACCCATGACTACATGTTTTCGAAGCCACTATGAATCAACTACGTTCCTCTAAGCAGTTGGTGAACTGTAAAACAGTGTGGTCAAAATCCGCTCGCGCGCATTGCTGAGGGATAGTTAAATTGTTATCAACGCAGTGTTGTTTCAAGCTTCAAAGAAGCCCAAACTCGTACACTTTACTCGTACTCTTTCATGTGAGATCGGATAATTTTGAGGAATAGCCTGATTTTGACCGACGAAATTTTCATTTACATCGTCCTGATGTGGTTCGAATTGATCTTTCAAACTTAACTGCAATAACCTCTGCCTTTTCAATAAGGGCTATTGCAGTGGTCTTCAAACTTTTTCAACTCACGGAACCCCTAGAACTTGAAGGTGATGTTGTGGAACCCCTAGAACTAAAAAGCATTTTCGTGGAACCCCATTGCATACACATAATTCAAAGAATATATTTCAAAATAATATTTAAAGTAGATTACATTTTATAAAGGCATACAGTATTGCATTTATTATTAAAAAATTCCAATTTAATTTTTAAAATATAATTAACTTATTAGTTATTTTAATTTGTGATTCGAATGTCACCTACCCATGCATTATATCTAGTAAAAGGAATAGGTGCTATTTTTTTCACACAATCTATAGGAGTCTAGGTTTATTAAGATTAAATGCAATCACTTTACAAATTCTGAGTTTTAATTTATGGCGGTGGGATATCTGTATGAACTAGTACCAACATCACGCGAAGACAATCATTTTGGCGTGATCGGTTAAGTACTCGCATTCGTTCGGAACGGAAGGTACCCAGAACGAGCCTTCCTTCCTTCAAATTTATTTTTCTACTTTGTTTTTGTAGCCCCCTTACGTTGAGAAATATATTTCACTTAAACATAGTTTTCTGAATGGTATTAAAATTTTTATAGTTGTGTGAGAAATCTCGTGTATTTTGTATGAATTTATAATCTAAAATTATGAAGCTGTTCGTGCTTACATTTAGACTTTAACATCAACTCTGTTGATATGCTGTTTCCTTTCCTTCATTACAGGTGTTGTTTTCCCCAAATATAAAAAGGTGCATTTTCCATTAGAAAAATATTTAGTTTTTCAAGACATTGTGCTAACTACCGAGTATAAAAATCTATCTCGTGGAACCCGAGATAGTAAATAATAGAATTTTCACAATCTATTAGGAAGTATATATATATAAAGATAAAACATTTTAATATTCTTTTATTACATTGGAATAAAAGTTTAAAAAGGGATGTAAAATAATGTTATTCTATACAAATACAATTTCCAGTTTTAATGAATAAGATGAGGTTTAGATACTTGTGAGTGAATGAATATTAACGTCGCACTGTTGAGATACACGAGGGCTTTTGGTGACGGACCTCGTAATTTTAAATCATGGTCAAGTGACGAAGACAACACCTGAGCTGGAACCACCTCTCCTAACTACCACACCACACCAACGGGGGGGGGGACGTTTGAGCTCTCGACAGATTTAACATGCATCGCTCCCGTACACGGTGGGTCTTTAGTGGTACTAGGCTCAAACTCATGAAATGCGAGTCGTGATCCATTACCTTGACCACTAGGTTATTGCAGCCATTTTAGATACTTGTAACTATATAAACTTCATCGAAGATGTGAATCCATTTTGCATACATATTTATTTCTTCTCGATTTTTTCATTGTGACTCTTGAAACCCCTGGGTATGCCTTGTGGAACTCCATTGTTCTATGGAACACAGTTTGAAGACAGTTTGGTTAATGCAGCACTGCCTAATACCCTCTTCAGGACGGGAGGAATAAAGTGAACAGACTTACGTAGTAAGTAGGATTTCCTCCTAAAAGTGTTGTCATGGAGCGATAAGGCCTTAATATGGTTTTCCTACTAAATGCGTGAATGAAGTTGAATGTTCTTTGCTATCTCTTGACTGAGATTTTGGAATAGTAATAGGATTCCTACTCTTTTACCAAATTTTCCGCCGTCGGTTTCATTGATGAACTTTAAATCTCAAGGGAGAGAATTTTAGGAGGATTATTAAATTTTGGTTTTGATGCCTCAACGAAAGCTTTGGAAACATTTTGATTCAGTTGACTTATTGCTAACTGAATGTTTTCATTGCAGGTTAGATTTAGATTAGGAAGGGGTTTATTTTTTAAAACAAAGTTAACATTTTTTCGGTTAGTAGTTAAGTGCTCTGGATTTTTAATTGATGAAGAGTTAATTCTAATATGATTGGGAAATGATCAGAGCTTGGGACATTTAAGACTCTGATGCTATAGTTAAAATATATAAATTTAAAAAAGCTAGATCGATGATTGTTTCTGATCACTGGTATTCTTGAAGGTCCGTGAAAGTTTGCGACGCAACTACTTTTGCTCTTCTTAGGCTGCGCATTAACGTACCTTGATTATTGACCCTAACATGTCGATCTAGCATTATGACAATCAGTGTGAGCGTCATTTAAGTCCCCAACAATGATCAAATTATAGCCAGAATTGAAAAAAATTCTGAAATCGTGATTTTTGATCGAAGTAGCCATAGCCTTGTTTTTAAATTTTTCTTTATTAAACTACAGATTTATTTAGTGATCTAGGCTTTATATTTTTTTTCAGAAGGTCAGTAAATAAAATGATTTTAAAAATTCATTTATTGATTCGGATGCCTCATTTGCTGTCAGTATTTTTTGTATCCTATTTAACATACTCAATTTTTCTCATTTTAGCTCATTTACAAGTGTTTATGCACAAATTATAATTTATAGTTATTTTTAAAATTTCTGAATGACACAGATGATACTTGGGTCGGATTTGGCAGTCAAGTGAGTATTTATTAATATAAGAACTATTGGCAACAGCTACACCTGAACTAAGACCACGTCTCAAAACCAACGCACTACCGCAAATGAAGAATTTTGAGCTTCAATAGATTTAATATACAACATGCCCCGTACGCGACGGGGCTTTAAGTTTCTCTAGAGCTCGAGCTCATGACACTCCGGCCGCGAGTTCATGACCATAAACACTTGGTTTCGTAGTGATTAGCTGGGAATCAAGGAACATGTGGTTGAAGAATAGATGAGACTTTCGTTTGATGTTCGTATGATTATTTTAAGACTTTCATTCGTTAAAGACAAAATCTAAAAATAAAAATCTATCTGCTTCCACTAAAGAATGGATCTAAATTTATTTGACTAACACCGGGGAAAAAAAAGGAAGGTTTTTAAATACTATCGATGAACTCTTCATATGCGTCTCAATCAGTCAATCAGTAGCGTAGTTGGAAGGATTAACCAAATTCAAACATCCTACTTCCTTATCTATTACAAGATATAGTTTTTAAATTTTCTAACAATCAAAACATTTAAATTATTGAAATGTCTGCTTCAAGAGTTCATAGTATTTTTCGGAATGATTTATTTATAAATAAAGTTGCTATTGTAACTGGTGGAGGTACTGGAATTGGGAAAGCAATAAGTTTAGAACTTCTGTATTTAGGTATGTACACATATATACATCCACTAATAAAAACTGTGTAAGCCTCGGGGTATTTTATTAACATGATTTCCTCTTTTGCACAATTTTCAAAGCAATGGATTGAAAAACCTCTTCAGGTTTTATTTTTGTCGTTCAGAAATTTTTACAATCAATTGATTCCATTAGATTGGGATTAGGTTTTGCTAGTGTCACCAGTCTGAAAAAGCAGTTTTTTCATTTTATATTCGTAAGAAATCTATCATTATGAATTAGCGATAGGTTATCAGCGAATTTAGCAGCAGGAAGGTGCATAGTTTTGTACTTTCTCTGATAAGTTATACTTTTTAACAAAAAGGAAATGAAAGCTTCATTAGGAAAAACATAGCAACTTAAAGTCAAATAACAATTCTTTTCTGTTGCAGTGTTTCAAGTGATCATATAATGAAACTATTCACATTATAAACCAATTAAAAGAGTACCATACATATTAAAAGGAATAAATACAAACTTTTTTCAATTAAAATGTAGAACAAGGTACCCTTGCCTGAGTTGGTGGCTTTCATATTGATAGTCATTCACAGATGTCAGAATGGGTAGTTTTAAACAGATGATTTGAAATATAAGTTTCAACATTTTTAAAATAGAACTATTGGAATTGAATGAACTACTGTGAAGCAGTTTAACACTAAGATACTATTTTCTCAAAACAAACTTTTTGTTTGAACTCTTATTCTTTTGAGGAAAAATAAACCTTTTTAAGATCACTGAGAAAAATACAATATCACTCATTTAATCATTAGTTTTATGCATCTTTTTCCATATGTATTTGGAAGTTTCGGATAGAATTAATCATGCATGAAATAATTAAATTTTAATTTTAGTCAAGGAGCTTGTCTTTCATAGTACTTCTCTCTGAGACATTAATTTCAAAAGAAATGAATGATTAATTAGTTTGACTTACTTCCTTTTAGGATTTTAATTCTTCTAAGTAAAATAAACTTGGGAACTAGTTTGTTACCTGTATGCTATGTGCTAAACATCTTTTGGGCATGATTTCAAAACCACTGCAATTAAGATTTTGACACCCACTAATTTTTAATACTTCTTGGATTAAAAATTAGTTAGCACTATATATAAAATTTGACTTGAAAATAACTTAAGGGAATGGTTTATTCCGAGTGAAAGAGTTTAATTTACATTAGTTTTAAAAGAAGTGGAAATGAATTTACTTTTCTTGTAAAACACAAATTGGAAAAATACATGTACCAGGTTTTAAAGAAATAGAATATGAAGTATTTAGAAATGCCAAATATATATATATATATATATTTATAGAATGTGGAAAAAATGGAAGGGGAATGAAGGCTAAAAGAATGAAAAATTTCAGGCCAAAAAATGAAATTTCTTTCTGGAGAAAAAAAAATTGTTTGTGGAATCTTTTGTTTTTTTAATGTTAATTGAATGCCTTGAATATATTTTCAATATATTCTTTTTCTATTTATTCAAGGAATTCAAATATGGTCAAACCCCGATTTACCAAACTCTTATTTAATGAATTTTGTGATTTAACAAATTTTCTTTCTCCCAATTACAATGAAGCTACTCTCTCCTATTTAATGAATAATAAACCCTGAGTTAACGAATTATTTCAACAGCCAAAAATAATTTTTATTAGTTTGAATTAGAAAAAATTGAATTTCTTTCAAATGAGGCATCCTTTTTGTCCAGAACAGAAAGACCTTTTTCTCAGTTGCAAATTTCAATGGGAAAGGGTGCAACCCATTATTACTCTTTACAGGTGCAGATGAGTCATGAGTTTAACCTATCATGTGAGTTTTGAATAGGACAGGAAATTCCTTTCTTAGGTCATCCTACTTTACAATGCAGGGGATATTTTAAGAGTTTTTACCATTTGCTCTCTTTCTTGAAAGAAGTGAGGTTTATTATATGCATGGTTTTGCAGAAAATTATGCTTTTAAAAGTTTTGTCAGCAAATGAACAGCAAAATTTATAATGAAATGCCAATGAAAACTGTTACATTTTCTAATGTTTGTTTGGAAACTGAAAACATTTTTTTTTAAAATTTCCAATTTACTGGTGCTTAATAATTCACAAATAGTATTTTTAGCTGCTAAATAAAAGTGTAATTTTTAACTATGGATATTTTTTGTGTAGTTACTTATTTGCACTTATATACTTTTTGGAATTTCCAAAAGGAAAATAAGTGTGTAAAAAGATTGTAAAAAAGAAAGAATAAACAAAAAAAAAAAGAGTAAGTAAAATTTGTATTCTGTGCCCCCGAAATTACGAATAACCCTGAATAAAATATTCATTCTCGATAAGAATTCATTAAATCAGGGTTCAACTATATCTTATTTTAAATTTTATATCATAGGAATAGAATCATACTTTTTAAGCATGAAACCCACACACATTTTCTCGAAACTGAAGCGTACACATTGTTTGTTTAATGGGTATCACAATATATGAAATATATCATATTTTTTCTGGATTTTGTGTGCTTAAGTGTCATTCTAGATGTTACATTGTTGAGTGTATGAATATTACAAAATCAATAATAAATTTCCTTAGTATAGGTTTAATGCAATGTGAATTAAACTAAAGTTATTAAATTTTTAATTGGGGCATGTTACTTTGGAACTTCTCATGCATAATCCTTAATTAAATGCTCGGTTGAATCCTAGGAGGACCCACTTTTGGTCGCCAATTTTTTTTGTCGCCAAATTTTGAGCGATAAAGGTTACAATATGGTAACCCTTCCATTTCATCCAAAAATTTGATTTTCAAATCACCTAAAAATGGCAACCCTAAAAGTACAACGTTTTTCGCCTTTTCCGAAAAAACGTCATTTTGACATTTGAGAAGGTTTGCTCTCCACCGGTTGTTGTTAAGAATGGCGTGTGAAAGGAAATTAATTGAAAGTGAGGCTACGACAGGTTTCTTTGTGCTCCTGGGCACAAAGGGGAAGAAAGAGACATTAGAATGGTGTATGAAAGCTAATTTAATTGCTTCTCGTTATAAATGTCCGAGGTTTAAAAAAATATGCGTTTGTAAGAACGAAAGGGAACGGTTAACGGCTACGAATGGCGTTGCCGCAACCAGTTGAAAGATAATCGCCACGACGTTGTTCGAGTGTGAGAAAGGGCACTTGGTTTAGCGAAAGCAAACTTGCTATAATAATTATCTTGCGTTTGACCAGATATTGGTTTGGCAAGAGCATGAATGTGATCGTGGGTAAATGACTTGAAAGTTAATAAGAACAGGTCACAAGTTGGTGGATGACAATTTTCATGAATTCCTTGCATCGATCGCAAGGGTGTATCCACCAACGGAACATGACGAAATGCAAGCGTAATGTAAGTGCATTTTAAATTTTTTTTTTAAAATGATTGATTTCATGTATTTCTTCGATTTTATATTTGCGAAAACGCCCCTTTCGTCCTTTTTAAAAATGTAAATCATGTTGTACACACTGGTTTTAGAATGCTTTTTTAAAATGAATTTCATTGCTTTCTCCGTTTTTTTCTTTATATAATGATTAATTTAATGTATTTATTCGTTTTCATCTTTGCGAAACGCCCATTTCATCCCCCGCTGACGCATGCGCTTCCCAACAGTTTTTCGTCATTGACGCCTTTTTGAAAACCTTCAATTTGGCGCTTTTTGGCGAAAAATTTTTGGCGCCAAAAACAGCAGTGGGTCCTCCTAGGATTTTACCGAAGCAACACGAAATTTATTGATCTTGTAATTTTGAACAAGGGTCAAGTGACGAGGAGGACACCTGAGCTACCATTCCTCTTTCCAAACTTCCACAACACCCTAATGTGAGGTATGAAACTCGACATGAAGCCTGTAATTTAAGATAACTTCTCGAAAGAATTCGTGAAAAAAATTCTGACTTAAAATACCTTTCTATTTATGAAAAACAGAAGAATAGTCTGACTTGCAGCAAAAATAATACAATAAGCAAACTTCCACACCAAAGTGAGGATTTTGAGCATCGTCAGATGTAATTACAAAGCTGATCTTTAGTGGCACCTGGTCTCAGCCACGACTTGATAACAAATCTGGTAAACCGTAGCAATAAATATACTGATAATTTTGGATTTCCTCAAAATTAAAAGGTTTTATTAAAAAGAAAATTATTAATGACATCTTTAATAAATTTCAAAGGAAATTTCGAGAACTATTCAGTATAACCAGTGGTGTAGCTAGGTATCCAAAGGCCCTGGTGCAAAAAAAGAGGGCCCTGTTTTGGTTGGATTTTATCACACACAAAAAAGTAAAAATATATGAATATTTTAAATATACAAAGCACACAACAAATTTTGTTTTCTATCTTCTCTCTCTTGGCGCTGTTTGCACTTAAACGTACCACTGGGTTTATTTTTTTATCCATAATTTTAGTTTTATATTATTTAATAAATTCATATGGTCTTGAGTCAGTGGCATAATGTACACCCCTGCATTGCAGAGGGTGAGGGACAGGATTCTAGGGGGCCTCAAAGTCAGACTAATGCCAAGTATGTATTTGGGTCTAGGGCTCAAAAGCCTGACTTTTAAGGGGGTGCCTAATACTCTTTGTTATGCCACTAGCTCGAGTACTTACTGACGTTAAAAAGCAGAAACATAATGCTTTGCTACAAAACGTCTTTGGGGAATCCCTAGCTATTTATTTTTTCAGGTGGATTGAACTCATCCACCAGAGGGCTTAGAGTTATAAAATGGTCTACTGAGATAGACAGGAAATGATACAAAAAATATGCATGAACAAGAAAATACAATACATTAATATTATAATTATTTTTAAAATAACACCTCTACAAAAGAACAGAGGAGGGGAAACAAAATTATATTGGAGTATTGCAGATACGAGAAGATAGCGAAATATTGAAATTGGAAGCTAGCTTATTATGAATCATATAGTTATTAAAAGTAGAATGTAACTAGGAAGGAATTGCTTGTGTAGGTTTCTTAGGTTGTAATAATAAGTATCCTAAGATTTTTCATTCATTATTTTTTTTATTTTCAAGTAACAGTTCATAGCAAAATAAAAATTTGAAAATAACACAAACTTTTCATTGAGTAAATTTCACAACACTAAACAAACAATGAAAAGAGTTGAGGGGAATTTCTTACAAATTTGAAATTACTTTCAACTGAATTGTAATGATTACAGTTTTGTTGCAACCTTGTATATTTATATCTTAAATTTGGGGGAAATTATCACAAATTCGGTGTGCTTGGTGGTCAGGGTCCGGGGCCCCTGTGCACGGCACCGCGAGCCCATTGGTAACTACGCCACTGAGTATAACACAATGAATATAGTTGAGTTTACATGGAATAGCTTTTATATAAGCTAGATTCTGCTTGAAAATTGTAAACATGTTTTTAACAAACTTGTACTGTATATCACTTTTAAAAACAAATACTAAAAGCCATAATTATTGGAGTTAAAGGGATCTTTGCTAAATGACTGTTTCACGTTAGATAGATTCTAATTATTAGGTTTTAAATATGTCCTTTTAGATGTGTATTTAAATTGTGTGTGTATATTGAAGTGAATACGGAATTTTAAGATTCATGGCTTAAAAAAATGACCAAAAATCTATTGAATAATAGTACAAAGGTTATCACACTTATAATAAAATTGTATTCAAAGCCAGTCAAGATAGGAAACTACTGCTTTCAGGTAACACTCAGTTCTTATTTTTCTCAAAATCTGCTAATTTTATTAAAGCTATCTTCATCTGTTTTTGTATTGTTAAAGAATTGGACTTAAAATCCAAACATTTCTTCAGGCAGAGAAGGGTTCTAAAATTAATATATTTTGATTTTGCCATCCTATAAAAAACGTATCTTATTATACTCTACTCACTTTATCCAAGTTCGACTATTTTTTCCTGGTACAAAATGTGTTCCATAATTCATCCTCTATACTGTAATGCTGAATGAGCTGACATTTTACATCTTAAAAGTAAAAAATTATTTATAGAATATTTTAAAATTTAAAAAGTTCAGTGTTATAAGCTAATGTATAAACTACAACATTATTCAAATTTTCATAAACATTTAGAGATTTTTTTGTCTGAAAATGTTTCCCATTTAGTTCAGTCTCACTTACATTTGGTGAAGTCTGTCATAAGATTTTTATTTTGCCTATTTATAGTATAAACTCAAACTCAGTGGCGCAATAGCCCGTGAGGGACATGGCCTACTGTGCCCATCCCAGTATTCATGACCATTGGGTGCTGAGGTGCTTGAGCAGATGTCCCGATCAGGTTATCAATCTGAAGTAAGTCCCCAAGCAAGCTTGGTACTCATTCATCGACCCACTGCAGTAGAGAGGAAAGGCTGAGTCGACCTAGCCCTGCCCAGGAATATTTATAATATAACTTTATTGAAATACTGTTTGATGATGAAAGCATTCCCAATTTGATGACATGTAATATGCTATCTATCAATATTCAAGCTTGGGAAACTAAAACTATTCTAAAATAATAACACAATTTCCAAGATTGAGAAGGTCAAAGAAAATGAAGATTAATTAACTTTTGGATTTGAATTCTTGATTAAATTTTACTAAAATTTAAAGTAAAAATGATACTGTGTAACTTCTCGTGTGATACAAGCATTTTTTTCTTTTACATATATTTATAGTTTTTAATTCATTAAAATTACCATTTTTTAAATGTATGTTGTGTACTTGTCAAAAAAAAACATGGTCAAGAAGTATGTTTTTGTACTACACTGGCCTCCAAAAGTTAAGGAACAACCGGTTTTTTGCACTTTATTTGTAAATGAATGAATGTAGAAACATCAAATTTGGATGACATGTTCACAAAACAGTTATGTATTGACTGCAAGATAGAATTTTAAGTAACAAAAATTGAGAAATGATTTACAACAAAAAAAGGCAATTTCGCTGGAAAAGTCCATTCTTGAAAAAAATAATAATCACAGTTTTATGTGTTAAAATGTCATAGAAACATAACAAAAATGGGTTTTAATGAGGGATATATCCACCCCTAGCTTGAATGCATTGGTGGCATCGAATTTCCATGCTGTCAGTTAAGTTGTCAGTTACCAAAATAGGAAGCGAAGACCAGACACGGAGTAAGCTTTGTCCCAGTTCTCCTGAAGACCTTGGAGGAGGACTTAAAGCAGCAACCTGTCTATCAAGATAGTCCCAAAGATTCTCTATCAGATTTAAGTCTGGAGATCGAGATGGCCATTCCATTTGCTCCAAACCAAGACCCTCAAGATATTCCTCAACAATTATAGCCCGGTGAGGTTGTGCATTATCATCCATCAGAATGAAGTGATTGCCAATTGCACTAGCATACAGGTGGACTTATGGGTCAAGGATTTCATCCCAATCTCTCACACTAGTTAAGAGTTCCTTCCTGAAACACATGCAGGTCAGTGTGACCACCGTGTGAGATCCCTGCCCAAACCATTATTCTACCACCTCAGTAACTGTGTCTTTCAACGGTGTTGGATTGATGATATCTGGTGCTTTGTTCCCTCCAGATAAGCAGATGTCCTGAATTGCTCCCCAATGTGAGTCTGGACTCGTCTGTAAAGGGTACAAAAGCCCATCACTGTCTGGTCCAGGAAGCATGTTCTCTTGCCCAAGATAAGCAGGCCCTTCTCTGTCATCTGTTGAGGGGTACACGCACAACTGGTCGCTTTGCATAGACTTGAATTGCGAAGATACCTTTGCAACGTATTTGTGGATATTCTCCCTGATGCTGTAGAGTGGTATGCAACAAGTTGCGGCATAGAGAACCTTCTTCTCCTTTTGGGCCAAAAAAGCGATAAAACAGTCTCCTGCAGGTGTTGTAGCTTGTGGTTGGCCTGGAACAGGTCTTCTGGACACAGATACTTCGGTTTGATATTGATTCTAGAGACGGTGGACCACACTACCAAGACATTAAGACGCCTAACAGCATCAGCCTGTGACAACCCATTTTGATGCATCCGACCACCCTCCACCTTAACGAATCAGGCTAATGACTTCTCTCAGACATTGCAAGACCCCACTGCCTATTGTCAACAAATCTGCTAACAAAAGTTGTAAATCAACAAAAGTTACTCACGTAATCACGAAAGCCTGATATCTGCATATTTGGTATTGTTTTTGCATAAATTTGTATAAAGTTCGTTTTTATCATTTATATGAACTATAAATCTTATTGTTACTGTCATTTTTTTTTTACAGTGAGCTTCGAAAAACATGTTGTTCCTTAACTTTGGGAGGCCAGTGTAAATGTGCTATTTAATTTCTGTTCCAATATCATATTTTTCCTTGTGTATGGCATAATTAATAAGCAATTGAATTTGTAGAGTTTAATAATTGAGTTTTAAATATTTGATATTGTAATGAATTTCTTAATTTTTTTTTCATGTAATTCTGATAGGTTGTAAAGTAGTGATAGCATCACGAAAAGAAGATATACTTTTGCGGGCTTCTGATGAAATGAGAACTTTATTGAAAGAAAAAGCTCCTGATGTCAGCGGTATTGTTTGCAATATTAGAAAAGAACTTGAGGTACATAGAACATAAGTGTAGGCTATAAAATTATTGAACATATTTTCCTTTTTTTTTGTCATTTTTATATAAGAAATATAATTTTTTATATGTGTACTTGCATTAAACCACAGATGAAGGACTTTTATATTTAACATATTTAATTTTTTTATTAAATTTTTAAAAATTCTTCATCTATGTCTTGTGTTAGTTTTTTATTTTAATTATATCTGAATATATTTTACATGTTAAAAAGTAAAATAATGCTCAATAAAATAATGCTGCTTGACTGACATCATAATTAAAATAAAAAAGCTGTTTTGTGTTATTTATATTTTTATTTTAATAAAAGCTCCTCCAATCCCCAAAAAATTCTGTACACATTACTGTGTTCGAAATTTTATTAACTTTCCTTATTTATAAGAGTAATGTGTCTTGCCTTATTTTCCATTTTTGGTTGGTAAAAGGGGGAAATTATACTTTTTGATTGTAGAGTACATAGTTGGTACATTAAAAAATATATGCATTCAAAATATAGTTCAATATCTCTTGACAATATTTAATTGCAGCTAATAGTGTGCACTCTTACAGAATCACATTTTTATTATGAATACCTGTCAACTCTTATGCTTTTCAATATTGTTAGCTTTTCACCCCCTAGCTCCTTCATTTTTAAACATTTCTGCAAAATTTGTCATCTGCTAACAATTTTCTACCAAACAGCTCTTATTTATCGTTTTATATTTACAATGATTGAAAAATAGGTAGATGAAAACCACAGAATTTGTTGCCATTAAGTTTTAAAATTACCATTAAAAGTAGTATTAAGTTTTCCTTCTTGCATATCATATTTCGTTAACTATTGATTCCTGGCTGGTGGATGCAGTTCCATGAAGTGAAGCCTTTTTTCTCCCTTTGTTGTAACTTTCTGAAACTCAACCCACTTTGTGCTTTTCACTTGTTTGATATTTCATATTTCCAACCCATTTGTTTTTATTGATTATTACTACAATGTCTAACAAAGGCAAAATTTCTAACATTTAAAGAATTTTATATAATGGAATTTGATTGTATTATCATATCCCAAAAGAGGAAGAAATATGTATTTTGCGACACATGCATATTGATATATGTATTTGTCAGAGTGGCAAATATATTGCCTGTCATGTGAAAACTCCACTGCTCTTGCAAAGGATAAATTAAATAGCAATTGCTCAGAATTGGATTATCTTTTCTCTAAGGATGATGTTCAGTCAATTGTAATCTCAGCTGAAGAGTTGGTAAACTTCTCTTGTAAAAAACATTCTGTTCTAGTCCTCTGTTTTGGAGAATGTTTCCTAAGTCTGTCATTACCTAGTAGTACAAATGTACTAGAACTAAAACATTTAGTAACTAGTAAACATTAGTAAACTAGCTTCATGTCAGATATAGCATAAGATTAAATGTATGAAACAATGTACTTTTTTGCAGCAGTATCTGATGGCTGCTGTAATGGCACAAATTACAAATTATATTCCATTGCACTCACTTACTATGACCCTGTAGAATGTTTAATTCAAAGTGACCTGTTATTCTGTTCTAAATTTGATTGTGAATTCTTTTGGATGCGACTTTAAAAAACTTGAGATATCTTTTGAACATTTAGTTCCATTTGTGACTGATCATTCTTCAGTAATGAAAGGGAAAAATTGGAGTAGTTGCTCATTTAAAGATAAAGTGCAAAAATTTAATATGTATGAGTTGCTTATGTAATTTAATAAATTGGGTGTCAGAAAAAGGTGCTGCTTTTTTATCTTTAAAAATTGATGAGATGCTCATAGATATATTCTACTATCTATAAAGCTTTTAAAGTTTACACATTAAAAAAACCTTAAAAATTTTAAAGCATTCATATACTTGATATAGTACTTGGTTTTTTGTCTTGACATCAACTTCTAACTTGGTTGTTAACTTCTATATGTGTAATTTTTTTTTATTTTTATGAATATAATCTAAAAACAGTGTTATAATTCCTCTGTATTTTTTTTCAAAGCATCTTTACTGTTAATTTATTATTTTCTTTTATGTTAGTAAATATATGAATTTAAATTTATCTTTGTTTGCATCAGTTTTTCTAAATCAGGTTGTTACAAAAGAGTTTCCTATGAATACTTTTCTCATTAAAGTATTTTTTTGAAATTTCCTTCACATTATCTTGAAAATATATGTGTATCTTACCTTGTTTTATAAAATTTCAAATGTTGTCTATCCTTTATTTTAAGAATCTGCTCAAATTGTTGATCCTGCATTTTTTTATGCTTTGTCATTTTTAAAAAAATAGCAGGTATGATAAAGTAGAAAGTGTGTATTGAACAAAGAAATGTTCCTTTTTCTTCTGATATTAAATTTGATTTCAGTATTACTGTGTATATATATATATTTTTACTTAGGTAATCACACACAATATAAAGAGTATGATCATTAGTATTCAATTATACATTTTCCCATATGTGTATAAAATTTACAGAGAACTTTTGTAATTGTTTTACTTCAGTGATCAATATTATTTGTATTCTTTCATAAGACTTTTCCTCCTGTTTGAATCAGATTGACCATGATCAGTGTTTTTCTCAAGAAATGCTCCATCAAAAGTTATTGTTACTGCCACATTTTGAAAAGCATCTCATATAATTAAAAATTAGACTATTCCTTCAATATGATTTATCTTACTGTTCTTGACCCTCTGAAAAATGCTTCAAAAAGTATTCCTGGAATAATATTGATACTTATGGTATATTTCCAATAAATTAAGTGTTTTTTTAACCAGAACAAATATGTTTAGGTTAGGACTGAAGTAAAGTTCACCTACTGTTAATTTTTTTCAATCAAATCGTATAATGAACTAAACTTTATAAAACCTTTCTATTTATTAAGGATTTTTTTTGTTTTATTAATGCATTTAATAGAAAATTTACAGAGCTAGTAATCAAATTAAAAAAAAAGTATAATAATTTGTTAAGCAGTTTTTTTGGAAGAGCAATAACTGTACAGAATAATAGTAGTTGTACAGATATTTTGATTGAAATCAAAATATTAAATCTTTTTGTTTTTCATTACCGTATCTATTGAAAGCATAGTATTTCTGTATATTGATTGCTTATAAATGTATTTAATTGTATATCAATAACCAGGTTGTCATGGTCACTAGCTCATTGCCGGTATTGTTGGGCAGTGGGCATAGGACCTGGTGTTGCTTAAGAAATGCTGTGTAGAATGACAGCTGTGTATTAAATCTGTCAAAGCTCAAAGTCCTTATGTTGACATGCTGTTGAAGTGTGGAGAGTGGGGTGCCATCTTAGGTGTCATTTTCTTTATGTGACTAAGGCTCCAATTTACAAAGTCACAATTTAAAGCAAATATGCTTTAGATTGTGACATTAATAAAAAAAAATCACTTGCATATGTGCAGACAGATATAAATACAAGGCATACTAATACGTTTGGATCTTAACAAAATGAATATTGAAGATCAAATACTGCAAATATTTCTTTAAAAGTTTATATTTTTTTGTAAATAACATCTAGATAAATTAAAATTGCTGTTTTCGTTATTTGAGTAAATATTAGATGCGTGAAAATTTTTAAACTTGGAGATTGATGTTTTCACAGGATTTGTATAGAATCAGCTTATTGTAATTTTAAAATATATGTTTATAGTTAATAAACAAATTAAGAATAAATATGTAATCTTTTGTTTGCTTGAAATATTTTTTATTGCATTCATTTTGCAATAGAAAAAAACTATTTGAAAAAAAAAAAACAAAATAATTCTCTTGTAAATTTATTAAAAAAAAGGTAGACAAAATCAGATGTTTATATGAACTTTTATGTATTCCAATTTTTTTAGACATTTCTCATATGCTTGATTCTGTAATACTTATAGTCATGTTATATATACACACACAGAGAGTATTAAAGTTACCAGGTCTTTTGATACCCCATGATTGTATAAATTTACTTCATAACTGTAATGACTAATTTTGTTGTACTGTTGAGTGGCTTCAGCTCAATACATTCCGTAAACTCGACATTTTGAGTCCTGGTATGACTAAAGACTAGCTGTGTAGCGAAGTTGATGCTTGCTACTTCTACTGAAGCTCAAAGAGTTTCATTATGACATGGTGTGCAAGTTTAGACAGGTGGGTACCAGGTCGGTTGTTGGTCTTGTTACTTGACCATGACTAAAATTTATGGGGTCTGTTGCCAATTCAATGCTTGTATCTTGTTGTTTTTAGCAGTTTTACACACATTAGTGTTTTGGCTTTTTTGTTAATCTTTTGTAGAATATTTTATTGAGTAAAATCCTTTAATTTTTTCATGTAACTGTGTTCTTGCAATTCAGCATAATTACACTCTACTACAGCATTAATTTCAAGGAAATTAACAGAAGCAACAATTTTGTTTTGGTAGTCCAAAAATAGCTGTTAAATTCTTGAAATACTTGTAGATACATGTGTTTGTTACCCTGAATTAGGCTTAAGGCTGGAAGCCCATAGCTTCCTTTTCAATTTCTTTAAATGAATGTTTTCATTTCCTGCAGTGCTTCTCTGTATTAAAAGAGTTTCCAAATAATCTTCAAAATCCTGTCATGGGGAATCTTAATAGATTTTCTCTAGCTTCAATTGGTGGAACTATTAGCAGATTGTGTACCATCTGTGAAACTATTTTCTAATAGTCTAAATTTGTAAATTATAAATTGTATTATAGAAAATATGAGTTTCTGACACCATTTAAAATACTTTACTGGATAACAGTTGATAATTTCAGGTATATTTGTGTAGTTTAAACCACAAGATACAGGATGTTTCAATTAAATAAGACTTACGTGTTGAGCACACACACACACACACATATATATATATATGCTGCATTTATTGAATGTGGTAAGAATTAAGATCTAAAAGGTTCAATGGGAAGACAGCTGAATACTATTTTAAATTTTCTGTGTAGTAAGTCATATACACTTGAAAAAAAAAGCAAAAAATTGTTAATCTCCCCCCCTTAAATTTTATTTCTATTGTAAACTTATATTTTTTCTTTTAGGTGCAGAATTTAGTTTCAGAAACTTTAAAAAAGTATGGTAGAATAGATTTTTTAGTAAACAATGGTGGAGGTCAGTTTTTATCATATGCTTCTGACATTTCCAGCAAAGGATGGGATGCTGTAGTTGAAACAAATCTAAAGGGCCCTTTTCTTTTATCCAAAGAAGGTAATTGTATCTGTTTTGCTTTTAGCTTTATTTTTGAAAATTTTCAAAATTTCAAATAGATTCCAGGGTTATTGTATAAGTTTATAAAATTAATTTTTAAGAATGAAAGTCTTATTTTTTATTTAATTACTTATAACTGGATTAAAATTTTTTGCATGCTTTTTTTTAAAAATGTTACTTGAAAAGAAAAAGTCAAATTTTACTGAAAATTTGTGAGTTATGCTAAGTGCATAATATATATTCGTATGTTGTTTACACCATAAAACTTCTCTAACTACTGTGTGACAGAAGTGTGCACAGTTTTCTCCTGGTGTATCTGAGCAGTAACTGGCATTATGATTAAAGGGGGGCATTTTTAGGATTACTTGGTGCAGATTTGTAAAATGTTTCGAGTTTCCTGTTTTAAAGAACTAATTGTAATTAAATAAAATATTAATATGTATTCTGAAATAGTTTTTATTATATCTGTTAGAATTATTTTTCATGTTATTTTCTTATTTCATATTTTCTTTTCTTATCTAATATTATTTTGAAAGATATTCTTTCCTTTTCCTTGTGTTTTTCTTTTGTGTGTGTAGCTGGTAATGGTTCATTATTACACTCCAAAAAGTTATTTCAGGACTGTTAATTCAGTCATCTTAGGCATGAAATGTACGAAAATCTATCCCTTCAATTTTACATACATATTTGATTCGTATTTTGAAAAAATTCTATTCAAGAGAACTTGGCATATTTTGATTATTTGTCATTTATCTCAAAAGAGCCTGTACTTGCCTGAAGTTTGCTGTTTTTAATAGAAATTTATCTTGAAGTAATTTGATGTGTAAAAGAATTTCTTTTACACTTATTTGAAAAATAAGTTATTGTATGATTGTAGATATTTTCACAGCTATAACAAAAATTAATTCAAGTTGCTGACATTTTGTACTCATTATATTTGCATGCTAATTCTTTGCAAGATACATATAAAAACTGCGTTACTTTTGAACGATTGAAATAATATGCATGCATTTTATTTTAAATAGTATCAAAGTATACAAATAATGGTCGACATAATTAAATCTGTTTTTGGAGATTTAATTCTAATAGTTGTATATATTTATTTGTTTACTCTAGAACAATATTGAATTTCAAAAAATTCAAAATTATTTGTTAGTTAAATTAGTGTTATACAATAACAATTTTTTAGAATAATATAATAGTTTATATAAGGTAGCAAACTTATTGGCTATGCTTTATATCAGCTCTTGTGAGTACTTGTTAAAATTGGTTAAAAATTTGCAATAACTTCTCAAATGATTAAAAAATAATTCTTTTCGATTGTCAGTTTTGGTGTAAAAATTGGTAGCTAATAATAAAATATTTCTTGTCATTCTATTTAAAATTATGTTAAGTTTGAAATAAAAATATAAAATGCATAGTTTTAAATAATTAACATTACACAGAAATTTTAAGATCTTTCAAATTTATCCCATTTGTTTGATTTTGAAATATTTACACAGTATAAGGGGTGTGACCCAATTTAATAAAGGGACACGCGGGGAAGGGGTTCTTAATTAAGTCCACTAGTTAATTAAACACGTTTATTAGACAAAACAAACATTTACATACATAACTAGAGAACTAACAGTTACAATAGAATTGAAAGGGGATCGGGAGCGCATGCTCGTACGTCCCTTACAGCTCCAAGCTTGGCCATTACTGAAGATTGTTCTAGCCGCTAGAGGGCGCGATAGTCTTTCTACTGTTCATATGAGAAGAGTTTAAACTACGGGGGGTTACAACAGTAATATTTTGTATTGGAATTCTTTATTTTTAATTTTAGATTTTTTTAGAATAAAAAAATGTAGAATTAAACTTTATGAAATAAATTTATATTGTTTATTACAAATATATCTAATTTTAAATAAATTATGCTTTTTAAGTATACAATCAATGGATGAAAGATCATGGAGGGTCTATTGTCAATATTTTGATGGATTTTGAGAGAGGAGTACCAATGATGGCGTAAGTATGTTTTCTTATGCCTAGTTAAAAACATTACATTTTATACAGAGGAAGTTTGATGCTATAGCCTAAGTATTAATGCTTCTATTCTTCATGTGTCTACTAAAATCTCCTTAGTTTAATAATAACATTTAATATGTATTTCAAAATATAAATATTTGAAAAAATAGTTAAAATCTTATTAAGGAATATTGTGTGTGTTGCTATGCATATAATTACTTGGAGTAAATATTAAAAAGTGGTATTAAGTTTAAAACAAGAAACCCCTATTACGTATTACAATAGAACATTTTTACTCTCATAAAAAATAAAAGATTATGTATTATAAATTCAAGCAGGTGAGATTTTAACATTGTTGTAAGTTATACTGAAAAAAAATTCCCTACTAACATTTTTGCAAACTTATTTGATTTAAACTGCATTGACATTATAGGTATGAAATAGTGAGAGTGTGTGTAATTTATTGGATTACATGCTATCCTAGAACTTGATTTTATTCTTCCGTACTTTTCTTTATTTTGTTAAATTAAACAGTTTCTAAGTAATCATAAATATTAGTGCAAAGTTATTTTTTTTAAATTTCAAATCTTAATAGACAATTTTTAGTTTAATAAGAAATAACTGGAAATGGGCAGGAATGGAAACGGGCAGGAATAAATTAAAATAGATAAGCATATTTATGTATTAGTTGTAATAGCTAAATGACTTAAATGGAAAATCATATCTTGAAAGATAATCAAAGTAAGAAAAATTTACTATTCCTGATTTTGAGATTTTAAAAATGTAATATTAAATTCAAATTGTTTAATTCCTTTGCAAGAAAATTGATACATTCATACAAATTAATGTAAAACTGACATTGCGAACAGTTCAAACACAACTCTATACTTTATTAACTTTAAAAACTACATGGATTCTTGAAATGTAAATTCATATCTATCCTATGTGTGTGTATGTATGTATACACACACAGGTTTTCTCTTAAAGTACTTTTTCATTAGTTCAAAAAAAACTAATAATTTCAAATTTTAAAGGAAGTGTAACAATTGTTTCGGTCCCCCCACTCTGAAAGTGAATGCAACCAAGTATATAAATTATTAAATTTGTGTGTGATATTAGTTCAGAAAGTCACAAAAGTTCAAAAGATTATTTAATGAAAGGTTTATGTATTTCTCTCATTAGAATTAATATGAATCATAATCAAAAAGTGATTGTACATAAGTTACCAATGAGTATTGTTAATTAAAATCACATATTTTTAAAAAAATATTGTTTTTCATTTGTTGTTGCTGTTGCTTTATGTTTGTGCTGTGTTTTCTGTTTAAGTGAGTCTTCTAATAATTAATTCTACAGGAATTTCGTTAAATTACAGACAATGCGTTTCAGACTGAAGAATTAAAAAAAAAATTAAGGCCTTTGAGTATGAAGGGCATGCTATTTATTTTTATCTTAATTATAACTTCTATTATCTGTAATTTAAGAAGATTTGCTAAAATTGGACTTAAAAATATAATCTTGTCCTTAATGTTATGTTTATAAACAACATGGATACCTTTTAAAATTTCTTATATATTTGTTTAAATAAAAATTTCTTTTATGTAGTCATTCTGGAGCTGCTCGAAGTGGATTAGATAATTTAACAAAATCTTTGGCTATAGAATGGGCATCAGATGGTATAAGAGTTAATGCTGTAGCCCCTGTAAGTCAACTTAAGTTATGAATAAGCTTTTTACAAATACAGTTAGGTTATGTAATGTAACATATATGTAATTTCAGGGTCATTCAATATATTCAGAAACAGCTGCAAAAAATTATCCTATTGATATATTCAGTATTGTGAAAGATAACATTCCTGCTAAACGTCTTGGGCTTCCTGAAGAGGTAATTGAATTATGCAGAATGTGTGTGTTTTAGTTGTATTGACGCATAAGAAAGTATTAAAATAATTAAAAAGATTATTTGTGTTCCATTTTAATGAATTGGGTAAATAACATCTAGGCACAGCTAACAACAGTTGAAGATAAGCTTGCATTAAAAAAGCATAATAAATCCAAACAATTTATAAAAATAAGATAGATGCAATATGCTCCTACTGCTATAAAAGTTTTCATTCTTAAAAAATAAATAGTGGCAGTATAATTGTTAAATAAGTTTTTTTTCTAGTTGTATATTATTTATATAAACATATTCTGTACCTTTATTTTGATCTGTTCTTATTTTTAAAAGACTGGCTGTACCGTAACTCTTAGTGACTAATATATATCTAAAGGTGATTTAGTGAATGTTATCTAGTACTCAGGCTTTTAAAATAAAGTTTTTCTTGTAGCTATTTAACTATACTTAAAATCTGATATTTTTTTTTGTAATTATTAATTAGTAAAAACTAGGAAAAGTTCACAAATGCTTCCAAAAATGAATCAAATTTTTGTTATGCAATTTTTCTTAGTAGCATTTTTAAATAGTAAAATGTAAATAATACTAAAATAAAAATACAAATCTCTTTTATGATTTAAACTGTGATAAATATTCATATGTTTTTTAAAAAAGTTTAGATATTATTTTTCTTTGAATTGTAGTTAAGATATGTTTTTATTCTCTTAAGAAATTAAAAAGCTGGATCGACTTAGCAGATTTTATTTTAATTTGAATAACACCTTTTCTAGTATTTAAAGTATGTTTTAAAATGTTTTTACTTAAAAAATTTTTTATTCTGGGTATTTTTAAACTGTTTCGAGGAAGGGGAGATTTTGCTATTAGTTATCTTTCATGCTTGTATCATTCAAGGGAAAGGCATTTCATGCTTACATTTTTAAATAAAATATATAACTGTAGATAATGTCATTTTTTTGTAGAGGGTGGAGTACTCTAATTACACTCATTGAATAGAAAAAGAAACAATGCCTTTAAGAAACAATTTAGTAATTCTTAGGGGATCTGCACAATGGCTAAGTGTTCAAAAATATGACATTTCTACTTTGAGTATTAGATTATGACAATTTTATTACTTTAAGGTGTCATCTGCTGTCTGCTTCTTGTTATCACCTGGATCATCATTTATAAGTGGGGAAACATTACATGTTGATGCTGGAGGGAGATTATACTCACCACTAATGGTCCAAATTCCCGGTAAGATTCTTTGCGTTTTAATCTCTAAAGTTTAATAGAAGGATAAAAAGTGTTTTCATTAATGACTGCTTGCAACTATTTCCTTAACGATTTATACTCTACTTTAGTACCTTTCAGATTGTGCTCTCTTGTTATCAAATATATTCATCTTTTGTTTATTCTTTTAAATGAGGTAATTTGAAAATTACTATTTCAGAAAACATTATTACTTCTACTTTTCATCTACTATATTGTATTTAGTTCATTTTTATGAAATTTAAAATCAATTTATTTTTTTAAATTTAGGTCTTTATTTAGTTTTTTTTTAACTAAACTTTCGAATTCCTAGGGTCATTTTGGTATATGCTTGTTTCACCATTTTTGATATTAATTGTTAAAACTTTTTTGATAAAACACGGTATTTAGTCTGCATAAAAATCAGAATTGTAAGGTCAATAAAACTGAAGCAAATAATTCATTGAAGAATATACATACATTTTTTGATTCTTTCCTTAAACTCTTATAATTGCTAAGAAATTGTTTAATTCAATTATCAGGTATTTTACCTATACTTCACTCTCAAATTTTTATATTAATAGAAATATTTTGAATGTATATATATAAATATTAACTGTGTGATAAGAATGTCAGGGCTTATAACTACATTTGGAACCATTTGTTTCAACCTTCCAACCCTGTTGAAAAAATTCACGTATAATCTTTGCGGGTCTAATTGACCCAGTTCATAAAGATTTGCCCTAGACCTTAGCAATTTCTTTACTGTTCATTTTATACATAATAATTTATATCCTGAAAAGTAAATTTTAGTTCATTTTCTATTTCATCTCTTCCTTTTTTTCTGTTAATTTTAACCTCTCTCTGTCCAGTGTTTTGATTCCCCCTGTAAGATTTTGAAAATATTAAAACAAATAAAATTAATAAATTTTAGTTAGAAGTTTTATTTACATGCAATGATTACATTATTATTGACAATGTATTCTATGATCAGCGTGTTTTATAATAAACATTTACATGTGTTTGGCAGAGAAATGTCTGGAATACTGCTCTTATGATTTAAGTTTTTTCTATCTTTCTTTGGGCTGTATCATTTACTTCCTCTTTTAAGTGTTTTGGCATCTAAAGTTTCCTTTTAGCAGCTATTTATTTCTTGTTTATTGTTGCTGACATGTTATTTTTCTCCTAATATTTTTATGATCTTATTTCTATTAGAAAAAGACAACTTTTTGGAATGCTGGTGTTAATTTTATGATGGATCAATATGTACAATAACAAAAGTATTGTTTGCACCTAGATCATAATCACATTATATAAAATTATATGTGTTTCAAAATAAACACATTAGCCATCTCTTTGTTGCTCTTTTCCATGTAAAAGTAGCAGTTACTTTATTTGTCATATTTACTCCACCTTTTGTTTGGTTTTAGAACAAAATTTTGTCTGTTTTTTTCCTTGTAAAACTTTTCAGTCATCGTGCAAAATAGGTAGGTTCACGCTTCTATTTTTTTCATACTGATGACTCGATGGTTTTATCCTTTTGAAACATAAAAGATATAAAAAGAAAATAAATATCCTTTTGAAATCTAACAATAACAGTTAGCATTCATGTGAAGATCGAAATTCTGAAGGAATAAATTACTTCTTTCTTTTTTTGCAGTGAATAATCTCTCTTCAATAATTTGTGGTCTAGGATATAATCTGAAAAAAAACCCCATTATTTTTAATATATAACAAGCAATTCCTTTAATTGATTTTATTAGGTGCTAAATACATTCACCCCTTGATTTATGCTTACAGTTATCATCAAGGTTTTCTGTATACATTTAAGCAGAAAAACGCAAGGTGATTTGTGTGACATAACACACCAACCGTAATTTAATTCTGTAGCTTTGATGGTGAGTATGGTCTACAAAAGCACTTGCCACAGAAATTATAAGCTGTTCGCTCCCGTGCTTCTATTGTTAAATTTTCATAATTAATGAACATCTTTAGAAATTGGGTAATGAACTTCTGAAGCCATGGACAGTTTCTTATTTTGGTTTTGAAATATTTGTCAAATTGTCAGGAATTTATTCAATGAATGAGGGGATCCGTTTCATCATAATTTTATTGAATTCATTGAAACCTATTTAATCCAATTCATCAGCAAGCTGTTGTAAATGCTTTCTGATCTCTTCAGTAAGGCCACATTTACAATTTTGAATGTATATTGCACTGTAAAAATGGCAAAACGTGTCCAAAATATTGTGCTCTATGAGGCAGATTTTCAGTCTAGCTTAGAATTTGTAAGTAATCAATCTTTTTGTGCATCATCTGGTCAAAGTAGCTTTATTCTGGGCCAATGAGTGGTCATATATATTAATTTTGATACTTTCTCATGTAGCAGATCAATTGAACAGCAGCAGCAGTGAACTTAATGATATTATATTTTCTACATTTCAGTACACTAATGCTATCTTTTGACCTTTCATTGAATAAATTCTCTTTAAAATACCAAATTGGCCACGTAAGCTAATGTTAATAATATGGGTCGATTTGGCTCCAAAACAGGTAAAATGTTACTTTTTTCCTATATGATTTGAAAAATATCTACGACTCCTAAACCATTACATATTAAAGGAATGCATATTTCTGAGGAATGCATAAAGTTTAAACAATAAGAATTAATATCTGTGGAAGATATCAAAAGGTCAATTTTAGAAATGGGTTGAAGTGACCAATACAGTTTAGGATTTATTGCAATTAGAGAGTCATGCTGCACGCAAAATAGTAATAGTTTATCTTTGAATTAATTACTAATGGAAACAATTAGTTTTATTGTTTTTTAAATGATTTTATAAATAAAAGATGTCCAATAGTTTGTCATCTTTACAGTAGAATGTTATTTTTAAAATGATATCTTTTGTATGTTAACGTCCATGCAATTTAAATGTATTGTACTCAGTATTTGAAATTTATTCTTAAAGCTGATTTTAATCTATTTTAAGTCTTAAAGAAACGGGCAGTTTGTTTCTGGTCCTTTTTATGATAGTTATTTGGTAGCCAGAAGATATTAATCCCTTAACTGTTGGCAGGTGTATATCTAAACATCTCGAATTACAAACCTTTACATTTTGCTTCTATCAGTAAAACTATTCCGAAGGCTTTGGAATGCAATACAATGACCTTGACAGTGTGTTTGGGAATAATGCCTTTACTCCCAAAACACCACATAATTAAGTATGCATGTGTGAAAAATGATGGCACTGGGAGTAAATTGTGCAACTTTTTCTCGATAGTTAAAGGGTTAAAAAATCGTCACGTCATACCATCCAAATTTCTGAAAAACGTGAAAGGTGTTTTGGGAGGTTTCCCAACTAAAATTTTTAGAAAGTAACATTTAAGTATCTTAGTTTGATAAATATCTTGTTGAGCACAAACAAATGCAATAACAAATAATTCCATTAGTTCTCAGTCATGTGGAACACAACTCGATATTTAAAATTGGCAAGTTTCTGTCCTCTAATTTTTCCGTATATTTCAAACATCAGATGTATTAACTAATCTAATTAAAGGAAACTTAATGAATTTAATATAGAATAAAATTTATTCTGTGGGGAAATGAGTGTTCATTCTGCATGAAAAGCTAGTTTTTCTTTATTGTATATTTGTTCCCAACAAAGGATATTCTATAAAAATGTAATTAAAATTATAATATTTGTAATATGTACTACTGTATTGTATCTTAAGATCTGTATTGAAATTCAATGAGAAATTATATATTCCCATTTTGTGTCTTCTGGGATAATATGTTCAACTCCAACAAATGTGTAATTTGTTCCAACATATTTAAATATTCAAAATATTCTAGTTTTATTATTCCACTATTTGCCTTGTCGGCTCTGGTGGCTTAGAGTTAGCGTGCTCGCTTTGAAAGCTTAAGGTTGCAGGTTCGATCCTGGCTGGAGTCGACAGATTTTCTGGGTGTGAAAAATCGTAAGCATGCGCATGTGTCATGTAAATATGTGGCAACTGAAAGATTCCTGGAGTATCAATTTGGCTCTGGTACTTTCGGCAAAATTAAAATCATGGCAACATTTAGCATTCAATGAGTACTTGAATTAAATTAATTCAAGCGTCCAAATTTGGTAACGAGAGCCGCCACTAGATGGTGCTATCACTGAAATTGCTCTCACATTTGGGGACTTGCTGTTTCCATAAAGGCTTAGTTGTTAATATGCTGCCCATTAGGGGGGAAAACTATTTGTCTATATAAACATTGAATTATTAGTAATATATTGTTAAATCATTAAATTTTTTTTTTATGTGAACATTTGTCTTTATTTATATTTGTTCTGAAATGCTTGCTGTTTTGTTGTTTCAGATCATGAGAAACTCCCGCCTTTTGAAAATGGGAACAGTGGGAAATCCAAATTGTAGAAGTTATGAACTTCAGAGATTGATGCAGTGTGGAATATTTTATTATTTTCTAGTAAATTTCTAATAAATTCATTTGTTTTGGTTGATTTATGGTAAATTGATTATTTAATGAATATTGTGAAAAGGAAAATTTATTAGAATTTTTGTGATATTGTTATTGGGATTTCTGTTTCAAAATTGTTTTTAAGACATGATTTTCTTTAAAAGGAAATGCGGGTTTTAAGATTGTTTATTCTGAAACATATATTTAATACTAGTTATGAATTTTATTTGTTATTTGAATTGTTTGTAAAAATTTTATGAAATAAAATTTTATATATGTTAGTTGAGTTGTATATTTTAAATTTCATTCTGGGAGTTATTATATTAGTAGAGAGTTTCATTATATACATACTATTGAAGATTGTGAAAGATAAATTTAGGAAATCCTTAAAAAAATAATTACAGGCTTTGTTTTTTGTAGCATTTTCTCTCAATAATAAACACCAGATTGATAATTTTTCCTTTTTAATATATCTGCTGAGATGTTTCCTTTTCCTGGCTATCTTTGTTGGGGAAATACTGTGTGATAATGGCATTAAATTTTATATGTATTATCCCTTCATTATGCATAACAGAGGAAAAGGGAAAACATAGCATTGCATTAAAAATCTTATTTTTTTTATGAACCTAATTTTTAGTTTCGGATATTTTAATCAATTTTGAAAAAAAAAAATGTGTGTAATCTATTATGAGGATTCTACATTAAATTGTCATAGAATTAATTAATATCATATGTACTTATCATATTCGTTCTTAGGTAAGAACAAACACAGAAGAAAATCTTAAATGGGTTCCATTTTGTTGCTGACATTTTGCTGTTTGGGAAAATGGTTGTGTATCACTCTTTAAATTATAAATAAGTTTCATAAGTAACTGAGTTTATTTCCAAAGTTTCAATATTTTCCTATTTTAAAAAGTGTATTTCCTGATTAAAATTTTTCAAAAAGTTAAATATTTTTTAAGATTTTTTTTTTATATAAAATTTTCTGAATAACTTACTCTATTTTTTTCTAAAGTGAAAAGTCATAATTTATTGAAAAAATGAAAATTAATAAAAATGGAACATATATATATATAAAACAACCTTCTTTCTGTGTATCCTTTCATATTTATGAAATTAAAGCTTTGCATAATGTGATATCTTCAACTTTGTAAACAATTCTAAAATTTTAAGTTGCAATAAACATTATGCAATAGTTTTAATTTTTTTTATTTCAGCAACAGATATGTTCACAGATTTCTGTTTATTCCTGGTATCATATCCAAGTAATATCACTTATTCTATCCAAAATTATATATGATTTGGAGAACATTTATCAAATTGATCTTTAAAACCTATTATCTAATAAATTAAATTTACTGTACTAAAAAAATTTCAAAGTTGTTTAAATATCAATAAATTATTTGTAATAAAATGACCAGATTTAAAAATGGTCATTAAATGAACATTCAGAGAAATGCATGTAATAAAATTTATTTATTATAAACTATTGTAATGTTTGATATTCAGTTTTATAAGGATACTTGATGAAATCTATGGCAGCATATGAGTGTTGAATGTTTTAAAACAACTTTATTTGATTAAATTATAAATCCGAGTTGAGGTTCTTTATACTTCCCCATTTTTCATTGTTAAAAATTGTGTGGGGATGTGATATCGATATAAACTAGTAATAGCCACCGCGCGACGACCATCGTTTTGGTGTGAGGGCAAAGATACTCGTTTTCGGATCGAAAGGTGCTCAGAACGAATCCTTCCTTCAAGTGTTTATTGATACATTGTAAAACACATCTGAGCAATCTGCAATACACTTCATTTGTGGAATGTCAACTATTTAAAGGCAATGTATTCTTCTTTGAAAATATGTTTAGAGAAAAGTTTACTATCTAGCATAATAGTATCTTGGTGAATTAAACTGCAATAAGAAAATATATACTATGTAGAAAGAGAAGTATGAAAATGAGGAGTGCATGCGGATGAATAAATAAATAAAAAAAAATGTTTTGATTTGATGATCACACAGAAAAGTATTTGAGTAAAAGCTTGGAGTTTTTCTGCAATGAGTTTATAGTGAGTCATAGAGATTACACAGTTACATATTGGAGAATATAATGCTTCGTCTATGTGAGATTGTATTGTTAAGAGATTTTTGTTATAAATCTCAGAATTTCGCTTGTGTGCAATATCTGTTTTAATCTATTATGTGAACCTATGTATTACTTCATGCTTTATTTATTGTCTTTCAAGAAAGCTTTATCTCCCTTGGATGTGATGGTAGCTTTAATCTAAGATCCTGAAGGCAGCCAATTTGGCATAATTGTTATAACCAGCACCTGGATGAGTAATGATAATTGAAGATGAGTGACTGTAGAATGTCTTGTTGCATTTAGAGTATGAGAGAAAAAAATTTAAAACATTAAACATATTCAAGAATTTTAGAAATGGTATTTGTAAACAGTGTATCTGCCAAAAGATGTTCTTAAATGTTTGTATCTGTTCTAATGTCATTTGAGTAGAAAACTGATATATCGCTCTAAAATTTCAAAGAAGTCTCTTAAGAATTCAATAACGTTTTGCACTACTTTTTGTTTGTTTGGTAATGGATTTATAATTGGCATAGTAGTTACATGGAAGCTTGGGATCTGTTACTTGTTATGGCATTCTCTCGTTGGAGTTTGTCAATAGAAGTTCATGAGGTAAAAGCTAAGAATTGAAAGAATAACTGAAATCTGTACTGGTTTTATTTTTAAGATTGATTTCTGTGCTTTGTTTTTGCTTAGGACAGCTTCAAAATGCATTTCATTATTTTGCCTGAGTGTTATATTAATCAGATTCTGAACACAGGTTTGATCAAACAGTTTATTTCCTTTATGTATAATTTTTTGGGCTTGGATCAAATTCAACAATTGGTATGATACAATTCAACACTGCTACTGCATTGTAAATGTTTTCGATTTCTTACACTTTAATTTTAAAAAAATATGAAATGTAGCAAACTTTTTTAATAACTGAATATATTTTGAATAAAATGAACAAATTCATTGAAATTTTAACTAATATATAAAATTGATGAATCATATATATTGACAAATTAACTAAGTTTTGTTTATTGTTTGTTGGAATGCTTTTCACTTGATTTAACTAAGAACACATTTGTTAAAAATTGATATAAAAATATTTCATAGTAATACCTTTAATTGCTATATTATGATTATAGTTATCAAACTTTTATGCCTCATATCTTATTTTTTATATAAATCTTAAAACATTGTATTCCGTTGAATATAATTGAAAACGATATAAAAATATCCAAAAATTAAAGTGACATTGCAATACATAATTACAATTATAAATTTGATAATGAGATGCATTTCATTGTTCTAAGTTAAGAGAGATTATAATTTGTGAAGTCTTTCACTTTGAAAATAATATAATTAAGTATATGCTATAATTCTGTGAAAAATTGAAATATTTGATGAAAATATAATCTGTTGTATCAATATTATAAATAGGTATATTACTATTTTTTTTATACACAATTCTATTTCACAATTATTAAATGTTTTCATTTTTGTACGAGAAACTTCACATTGAGCAATTTACAAACAAGCCTTTTCCTTATAAATCATATTTTGAATATCAAACAATATGAAATATTTTACATAATATGATGAATGAAATAAAGTTGAGAATATATATATATCTCAATTAGTATAATAATATAAACTACACTAATACACTTGCTTGCAAAGAGCATTATATATACATTTCACTTATATGCAATATACATCAAATATGCTTATATCAGAACATGGACATTTATTGAATATAATTGTGAAAGCAATATTACGTTTCTATAAATTTGTCATACATTCTTCCATATTCAAGGTTTGTGTGCATAGAATTTTATGTTAAAACTGTTTTAAATACTTCAAGTATATATATATTTATCATAGAAAGTTCTATTTTTTTCACAATGTGCAGTCAACTATATGATAAAACTCGCCATGAATTGTAAGTTAAATTCAGATAATGGAATTACTAGTTCAAGACAATATTATTGTATGAGGTGCTAAATGATAATAGTTGAATATAAATAATGTACATTTTTTTTATGATATTATTATGAGCCTTAGTAACTTCCTTTTTTTTCACCTAAGAGTGAAAATAAATGTAAAAAGATTACATTTTTATAAAACAGTTTTAAAAATATTTTGCTGTAGTTTATCTTTTTCAATTAATTATTAATGCAATAGTCTAATAATTGAAAGATTTATCTTATCTTAATGGAATGTTTTGTAGTTAAATATAATTCATTGCATAAGGGTATAAATCGGTATTGTCAGTAAAAGATGTATGTATGTATGTGGATATATATATATATATAAAAAGATTTATTTCCATAGTTATCTGAAGTATACATACTTTTTTCCATATGCTGTTAAAAGAGACACACAAGTGGATGCTTCTTGAAAGCTCTTGATTAAAAAAAAGGTTATTTTTTAAAAAAATATTTTGAGCATGGCATTGTTTTTAATTGAATATGAAATGACAATATGCGATTGTTCAAATGAAAAAAAAATAATTTTATTATATGTTCTGTGCAAAGTAAAATGTGAAATTCTTTGAAATTGGCAATATAGAAATTTTGCAATGTGAAATTGACGTGCTGTATTAATAAGACATATAAATTAATTTCTGAGAGGATACTGATCTATGTTGAAGAATTTTAAATCATTTATGTACAAAATTAAAAAAGAATATCAATAAGTAACTGAAAAATACATTTCAGCTGAACATATTTCAAATGTCTCTTATAGTCTGCAAATTTTAATTTCAATTGTTTATTTAATGAAATCCATTTAAGCAACATTATCAAGAACCATCTCAGAAATTATTATTTTCTGTAAAACTATTTTTAATTTTTTATGAGCAAGTAATTAAATAAAAAGTACTGATTTGGTATGTTGATAATTACTTAAATGAGTATAACATTCAAATGAACAATTGCATAACTCTGAGTGAAATAAAGCTAATTATAATCAAAATTCATTTGGACATTTTATTCTATTGCAATTATTATATCTTATGAAATAATTGTTAATATAAATTCTAGTTTTATTTTCACTAAAGTTAAATGTAGGGAAATAAAAAGCATTATCAATAAGAAACTATAGCACAAAAAACCTAAGAAGCTTAAACCTTTGAATTTTTTATATTAAATTCTAGAGAATTTTTGATGTTTTATTAATTTTCCCACTTTTGTTATATAATGTAATTGGAGTCAATTACAATGTGTCATTAAGAACTAAAATAGAATTTTCTTGTGGGGAAGACACAATTTCTCCACTCCTTTTCTACTACAAAATGCTTTTAACTTTTGAAGGAATGAAAGGTTTAAAAGTAAAAATGAGGGAGAAAAAGAGGATATATATACACAACAGAACGCTATCATAATATATTAAATGATCATATATACAAACACTAAAAATGATTATACATGTACTAAAGTAAAATCTTGCAATTTGTTAAATTTCAATTATAATGAAATATTTACAAACCATCAGTATACTCCTAAGTGAACAACATCTCAAGGATATTTTTATAGTAGTACTTTTTTGTAAGAAATACTTTTGGTTATTGACAATATTGTTTGATGACCTAAATATACAGTGCATTTATAGGTATGCTGAACATCTTTTGCCTGAAAGAAATGCAAAATATGTATTTCCCTTAACAGCATATACATACATCATTCCACGTTTATAAAAAAAATCTTGTGATCCTATCTATCAAGTAATTTATTTGTAGATTAGTTCATGTATTCGAGCATGATATTTATATGAGTTTCAAATCCTGAAGAAACAATCAGTGTAGACTAAAGAACTAAAGGATTCTTTGAGTGTACATTTCTTTTGTTTTTATATTTAACCAATATATTCAAAATCCAAGATAATCCAATGTATGGATTATATAAAATAATACCAAGTTTTCTTGTCCAAAGAAAAGCTGAACCTGTTCGGTACCTTTACGATATATAACTACTATGTAGTTTTTCTCTGCTTTTCAGTAATATTTCAGCACTCATTTTGTAGTTATAATGTTGGTAAAAGTTTACGTTAAGATTCAGTCACATAACTTTGTTTTTACTTCTTACTTTTTCAGTTCGTTTCGATTAAAAAGTATTGTCAAAGAAAGATGTGTGTCTATTTTTCCAAATATTCATTCCGAGAAACAGAAAATGGAATACATTGTAGACTCAAACCATCTTCTGATCTAAATCGCTTGTGGTAAGATGTTTTCTGCATGTCTTGCTCTCGTATTCTGCTTTCAGCATCAGAACTGTTAAATCGACGATTGCATGACTTCCCTATGCTTGATGTAGGACTGTCTTCAACGTCTGTGGAAGCCGAAGTTTCGTCATCACTCTGTTCTTCTCGTTCGAAAACGATGGAATTACGATGTTTAAAAGCCATACAACGGGATGATTTATCCTTTTTACCATTTATTCCATTTCCTTTTTTCAGAGCAACTCGAGGTATTGGTTGTGGAGTAGATACATTCAAGGATAAACTTCGCTTGTCTTTGCTGGTTAATTCATTAGAACGTAACTTCATGTTAGCGAAAAACGATCTGAAACCTTCTATCGTATATATACCTTGCAAATTATCTTCACGATTTTCGTCTAACCTACCTACGATATCCAAAGATGCGCTTCGTCTTTTTTTACGATTATCAATCTGATTTCTATCTTGTTTCTCAATAAATGGAACATGATTCCGATTATTATTAGCATATCTGAAACCATTATTTTCACTCTCTCGGTTATTTTCTGTGTTAAGATTGTCCATTGATAACTTACTATGCATAAACGCGTCATTAAAATAATTTGGAAAAATTGATTTCACGGGACCGAGGGTTCCATTTCCAATATTTTCTTTATATTTTTTCGATAGTGAGTCGAAATGGTTAATTTGATAGTTGTAATTTTTTTCCTTTTGACTGCTTTGCATGTTTGGATTTTTCCTACTATTTCTCAGGAATGCAGTGTTTGATTCTTTTTGTTTATGATTCTTGGCGATTCGCAAAGTTGGGCTACCATCTGACTCACTTTTCGTTCTGTGCAAATTATTCTGTACTTTTCTGTTGTTCTCGCTCTTTTCTTTCCTATATTAAAAAAAAAGTAAATATTTATCACAAATAATTACTTAGGATATTGTTTAAGAAGCATTTAGTTATTAATATTGAAACCAATTAAGTACGTAACACAGAATCAATATCATTTTAAGAAGTAAATATTTATAGGTCTTCAACAAGTCAAGTTTTTTCAAGTAAAGTTGAAGTTTTTTTTTTATTAAAACCATTTTTTCGTATCTAATATTATGAATATCAAACATTATGTTAGTTCAGGGAATTTTGTGCAAAAACTTGCCTTAATTTGGATGCTTGCATAACTCTTCCCTATGTATAGCATTACGACTTAACTGTATTTGGTTTTGTTTAAAATCTTAAAACACTTTATTATTGTTAATATATCACTAAAGACAAAATACAAAAACTATTTATAGGGAAGGGAAAGTGTGTTTTTTCTTTTTTAAAGTTGCCTTGCTCTGAAAATTTATATTTATGGTATGGAAATTATAAATATAAATGTTTTGGATTATTCCGAATAGGATGGTTAAAGTTGGCGAATTTTAGAGGTAAATAAAAGTTTAGTGTCCCATTTAATTTAATGCTTATTTTAACTAAACAGTTTTATCGTATTTATTTAAGTAGTTTACCTGCTAAA
Source organism: Trichonephila clavipes (assembly GCA_019973935.1). Taxonomy (NCBI): domain Eukaryota; kingdom Metazoa; phylum Arthropoda; class Arachnida; order Araneae; family Nephilidae; genus Trichonephila; species Trichonephila clavipes. The sequence goes on along the minus strand of BMAU01020284.1, from coordinate 745,744 downwards.
AAGGCTGTTATCCAATGCGACACTATGGGATTCTTCGCTACTGTCATTTCTAGCTGTCGAATGGCTTGTTGATGCTGCATTTTTGCAACCTTGCGAATTAGAGAAGCTTACTGTTCCTGGGGGGACGATTCCTCTATGTTTTTTCAGTTTTCCTGTTTTAAAAAGATAAATCCAAGCATTTCTAGCTTCAGGGTAAAGCAGACAGCGAACCAGGAAGATCAAAAAGCCTTGTAAGGAGTTTGAAATACAGAAAGCGTACTGAAAAATTAGTTTCATCTCTCCAAACGCCATGGTTCCGAAAACCCAAGTAACTCCTAATAAAACCATAACTGTAAAGGCTCCACGCACTTGAACTGCAGTTACTACAGAATGTGGGTTATTTGATGTCTTTGCTGTTAATCTGGGAGTGAAGATAACTCGAGAAACTAGTACGAAAACTGTGAAGTTGACAGCCAGAATAAGACAGGATGGTGCCAGAAATGCGCAGTAATATATCCAAGGATTGAGCGGGGATAGCATGCAACTGAAATAGAAAAATATGTGTCAGATAATTTTTATAAAGACAAGAGATAATATATAACAAGATAATTTCAATAACTTAAAGCACCAAGGTATTACTTATTTGCTTTCTGAAAAAATATAAATAAAATTTTTTATTAATTTTTACTTTTTAAAATTAATTTTTGAAGCTATTAATACTATTTATGTATAATTTTCCCTTGATTTTGAAAAATAGTATGGTGATGTGTTTATAAATCAATCCAAGAATTGATTGATTGAATGTGGGTGAGGAGTCAAGGAATAAGGTAAATCGAGAGTTTAAATGAGGAATGGTATGAGAGGACTTGAAGGATAAAGTGTGATTGGTGTACAAAATTATCTATTTGTATTGTTTCAGGATATAACTACAGCAGAATGTAATTAATGATGTTGGAGTTTACTTGTCTTAATTGTAAATATGGGTCACTTTTATTGAAAATTAAGACAAATAAATACAATTGTCACATACATTTATTGTGACATAAAATTGAAAATTTTATATATTTTTGACTATTATAAAGTTTTATTTGGTTAACATTTTTGTAATGTATCTAATATGATGAATGAAATCGTTTTATATGGTTTTCAAAGTCATTAGATGCTGCAATAATATAATGGAAATGTTGCGATATTTTTAGCTAGGGATCAAAACTTCAAAATTTGATTCAACCAAACACCACTGGACGGAATAAGGAGATGACTTTGCATTAAGTTAAATTGGGTTTCAAAATCCACGCGTTTGATAGTGAAATTTTTTTACAGTAAAAGTGGACAAATAGTCATCTTGAGGTGTACTCTCACATCCAGTGTGCATCTCTAGGGCAAAGCTAAGCTAAACACGAGTCTGGGAATATGGTTATTCTACTTATTCCTGTTTCAAAATAACACAGCTGTAAAAATTTTAAAAGAATTCTTCTCTTTCATGTCTTTTAAAATATTAGTTGACTTATAATAAAAAGGAAGCTAATTATATCAAGATATAATAACAAATGTCTGGGAAGAACTTAGTGATGATTCCAATGAAAAAAATCTCTATATTTTCTGGTAAAGAGTTTAAGTACTGATCTTTTGTACTGAAATAGTCAATTTGAAAAATTATTTTGTAGGTGTGCGTGGGGATCACAAAAGGAAATGCAGTTATACAATTTTTACATGATAAGACCAAAGAGGAAACAACTGGATAACTATATATCCGATAGCATACCCACGACTTGTATCAGATCATATTGGCTTGCTTTTATCTTCCTGGCCTTATGATGCCCTTCAATTGGTAATTTATAGATAATAGCAGTATTAGTGAAATAAAAAGGTGTTGAGAAGAAGAGATAAATTCGAAAAAGCCACAATCCTAGCAAAAATAAAGTACTTAATAATTGTTCTATTCTGCTTTCTGTTGAGAGAGAGATCTTCTTGTAACATACATAAGTAAATTGTCTTACGCATCTCTGAATATTTCTGATTTTTAAGGTGTGGGAAAAGAAAAATAATAAAATACTCTTTATGTATTATGGTGAGTTCTCAGTGTACTTGCAGGAAATTCATGTTTGTTTACAGTCTTCATCGGGGGTATAAAACTGGCAACTATTCAACTCCCACAATAATATCAAGGCGGAGAATCGTTTTCCATAATATAAATGCTGTAATTACCCCTTTTTTCAGTTTGAGAGCTTCTATTCAATTAGAGTAAACCTCTTAGTTATTGATTTCTTAATAGTTTTTAATCATTTCATACTTCTAGACATATTTAAGACAGTTATAAATACTTTTTAGTCATTTTTCTGAGTGGTTTTATTAGAATCTCATAAAAATGAAACATCTTTCCTCAATTAAACGCGAAATGATATATTTTTTATAATTGGAAGCTGTGTTTTTTGTAAATATTCTGATTGGTATCCGTAAATACTGAAAACCTTTTAAAAACAGCATTTTTCTCTCTCTACTGTTTTTCGCATGATTAGTATGCCAGCTGAAATGAACTGTGTTAGTATTAGTAATATTTGTCTTCCGTGTGAAGCTTTTATTTCCCCGCTTCATGTTACCACAGGTTGATTACCCTCTATTTTTTGTTTTGATTTCTTAATTCGATAATATTTTGTCGAAACTGTAAGTAATCAATGTTTAATTGCCATGAATAAATAGAAGTTTTTATTACTTAATTAAGCAATTGTCTGAATTTCTGCAAAGTTTGCGTTCCATTTTAATTTTATCTTTAAAATGTCAGTTTCAAAGGCATCAAGGAAAAGAAAAACTGACGAAGAAGGCAGAAAATTTCTATATATATATATATGGGGAATTAGAAGAGATCAAAAAATTGTTCGTGTGTGTATCATATCTATTGTAACAATTTATGTGGTTGAGGAATGTGATATAAGAACTGTAATTCACACAAAGAAATAGTACTTAGCTTTGATGGTAATTTATGTCAAGCAAAACTTCCATCCAAACTACATATAGTACGGCCCTCCTGAATTTTCTTTTGCTTAACTCATAACCGAAAAATATTCTCGCCTTTGGCTTATACTACGATTTTCTTCAATATTGTGATATATAGTATTTTGGAATATTTTCTGAATCCACTGTTGTCGTGTAGTTTCAGATAACTTGTAGTCATATTTAAAATGTATTGGATAAAATAATGATGAAAAACTTACTATTGTAATCCTTCGTAATAGGCGTCTATTTTCAATGAAGCTGTGAGGACTACAACTAATAAAGGAGCTCCTGAAAGTAAAATTTGACAAATCAAGTTAAGAAGTAAAGCTATTGCCTCATAATAATTTATAATTATAATTCCAAAATGATACTTAATCAATAAGATACATGACTATAAATTATTTCATATATTGATATAAAATTTTGTATGTGGTAAATATATTTTTTCTCTCATGAAAAACTATATGAGAGTTGCAAAATATTTTATCAGAACAATGAATGGTTTGTACTTAATACATTTGTACTATGTAATTCAGCTTTAATAGGTCTTTCATCTTTCTCTCTATTAAAGAGGTAAAAGTTCATCAATTCTTCAGTTTTCTTCGTGTAGTAATATATGAATAATTTAAGATATATGTATTTCAAATGTGGTAGTACCTTGGAGCATGTTTTTTGTAACTTTCTTTTTTCTCCAATAACTTAGAACAAATAAAAATCAACTCATTAACTTTTTAAAATTTATTAAAAAGAATTTAGAAATAGTGATAAAAATTCAATTTTCTATTTAACGTAGTTTTTAGTGTGATTTTTTTCATTAAACAAATACAATTTAAAAACTTACCCCAAGCAAAAAAGCATCGTTTTAACATAAAGTGTGTTTCTGAAGATGCGAAAACATGGACCAAAAGTTGATACATGTTAATAGCTTCAACGCACATCCAGGATAAAGATGTTAAGACAAAATAATGAAGCAATAATCCAATCACTGCACAGGCATTACCACCGATTACCGGATCCATTGCTTCAATCAAAAATGTGGCATTCATAAGAAGAAGAGAAAAGCACAAATTTGCCAAGATTTTTCCAGGGTGGTCACGATTCAAGCACCTATACATTGGAAGATAATTTTAGAAGTGAGCTAGCAAAATTTGAATATAATAAAATTTGAAAAAAAAAAAGAGAATCTTCAGAAATATATATCAAAAATAATCAATCTGTAGGATGTTTTCTAAGTTCTCCGAATAAATTTAAAGGTTCTTAAGACGATTCTTCTGTAATATCGATTACAGTGTGAAAATGACTAGAGGGTAAGATGACAACAGGCAGAGAATGATGAAACAACATAGTTTATATTTATAACATGAATCACACTTGTAATTATTACAGACATTAGTGATTTGTATCTTAACATATAATGTTTCAATTTGAGCATCAACTTGCATTTGGAAGTATTGAACATAAAATTATATTGTGAATGTTTTGTGTTTATTAGTAGTGCAATATGCTAGCAAATGAATCTTTCGATTTTCTAATAAAATAATCAATGGAATAAATAAATTTTTATCGGTTCGTGAATTAATATATTTTTTTACGATAATTTGTGTGAAAAAAAAAGCTTATTTTTTCTTATTTAGAGATCCTCAGATGATGTTTGATTTTAGGGAATTTTATCTTTGTTAAATGCTTGAACATCTGCAATTAAATCTATATTATCTGGATAACTCTCTACTAATACTAATTTAAATGAATACAGAATTATGAAGCCGAAAACCTCCTTTAAAAGTCTTTGATAATATGAAATTTTAACTGCTACGCAAAAGAGTAAGGAAATAAACACATTTTCACGGATTTTTCAGAAACTACTGAGCCGGTTTTAATGAAAATTGATAAACATACCAAAAAATGCCTTTCTGAATTATATATATATAATCCTTTTCTCTTTTACTTTTATGATTTAAGAAAACTGGTAAGACAGGTACTTCAAACACTACCCTGAGAAGTTTTAGTTGTGCTCGTGTCTTTGAAGTTTTATGATTAGTTTTGAAAATTTTCCAAAGAATGGCACCAAGACAATATCTGAATGATGGGGCTATGATAGAAAGAAGTTGCGAAATAGGAGGTAGGCTACTCATAAGCGGATGTTGCAAGGTGGCTTAGAATGTATCGAAATGTGGTCTCTAGGATGAGAAACTAGTTCAAGGAAATCTGAACAATATCCAGAAGATTAGTTACAGGACATTCAAGAGCCCCCACAAACCTGAATGACTATTGACTTTACCTACAAGGCTCAATAGGGGATAACAATTATTCTCTACTGTTGCCAGTACCTCAGTTTTGAAGTGTACTGTTGAGCCGAAAGCTTAATGAGGTAGAACTATATGTAAGTGACCAATTGTCTTGCATTCCACTCACTGCAGGTCACGAGAGAATCTGTCTGACATGTTGCATTTAATATCACCCTATACACGGGAACATTGGACCTTTATTCTCTTCACTAAAGAGTTCAATCTAAACACTTATTCTTGAGGTGTTCACATATGGGGAGAACCAGGGAACTGGTATCATCCCCCCATTATAGAAAAGGATCATTATGGAGATAGTGGTGTTACGGTGTGGCCCGGTGTGATGTTGGAGGGGTGTGACGGGCTCACGCGTCTTTCCATTAACATGTCCTTTGGGGCTAGAATTAAGGGCAACTCTTTTCCAACCAAACCCAAGAAGTGAAGTGTGAAGGAAAGATGCAAATTAGGAAGCTTTTAAATATCAAAAGGTAGAGTAAGCGGGGTGGCAATTTGAGGAATGCCATGGTAATACGTGATTCAAGCGTGAAGAGGTTTTGGAAAGGTTAAGTGACAGGCAACAGAAGTTATACGTGATAGAGAGCCCTCAGGTCAAGGTGCATACCATTGCACTCCAGTAAAGCCGCAACTTCAAGTAGGATTTGATTGATCATTCGACGTTAAGGTAGGAGTGACTATTTAATATTCGGATCTGCGATAGTATTGGAATTGAGCTTAGGCGAGTTAGTTATTGATAGTGGTCCGGGTTACGCTATTTCGGTATTATATATATTGTGTGTTTAGCCACCGTAGATTCTCTCACATATATTATTATTATCTAATTTGTTAGAAGCTTAAGTTAAGATCTTAATAAAGTCAAATTAAGATCATGGCAGCTTCTAGTTCTTCCTTTATTCCTACACCTCTAGCTCACGCTGATAATTAAGGAGAAGGGCACCCGAGGGGGGAGAGCTGTGTGCTTTTAAGGGGCATCTTGACTATTCTGAAGTGTAGGAATGAAATCTTCGAGGTCTTTCAAAGAGATATTCGGCACCTTTCACTTTTATAGAGGATAAGGCTTGTCCACACAGAGTTTGGAAAGTCGACGAATATCTTGAGATTTAGAATATTCAGTAGATAGAATGACCTGCTATTGTTTCAAGATTTATTAAGATTTACTTCTCAAGATTACTTATTATCTCATGATTTCATAAACAGCCTCGTAAAGAGCATGAAATTTCATTGGGAGAGCTGCATTGCTGTCAGGGGAAATCATACCCCATATCAAACCCTACACAAATGCTATCTTGCTGTATCATTTTTGGACTACCGTATTATTATGAGTATAAATCATGATCACGAGCTAGTATCATTTACTTTCTATTTTTTAGTAATACTTTTAAATATCTTGATACCAAATTTCTCTTGGATTGCCATCGTAATTTTAAAAAGTCAGTGAAAATGTGTTTGTTCATTTAATTTTTCCAACACTAGTGTATATTTTTGGGAAATAGGAATCGATGTTTAACTTTAAAATTTATTTTAATTAAAAATAGTAATAGACCATGATAAGAAAAACTATGACTCACAAAATCATTCTTATTTGCATGCTTTACAAATTGCATGTCTTAAAATATGAGATGTATGTATGGGAGTGGGGGACTAATATATATATATATATATATATATATATATATATATATATATATATATATATATATGTAAATTTAACTATGAAGAAAAATATTTAAAAAAAGTAATAAATTATTCAAGAGTAAGAGTGCTTATCTTAAATAAAGCACTTGTATTTTAAAAATATTTTCTTAGAATTTCAGCAATGACACACAATCATAAATATAGAAATGCTTGTCTGACTTGGCTATTTAGAATCTGTAATTAAAATTTTTTAGAAGTTTGAAAGTAAATTTTTTATTTTAAAAGCTTAGTAAAAAGTGATTTTTCTAAAATAGGAAGCCTAAACTCATCTAAAAATGCACAATGAATGCAATGGGGAATCAACTTTAAGAAGAAGAATTTTATAAATGGGTTTCTTTAAAAATTTTGAAAAGAATAACATGTTTTAGATGCTTACCCAAATAGCAAGTAAGTGACTATTGTTAAAGTTAATCCAACTATGGATAATACGCTTCCCACGTAGGATATGATAGAGAGAATAGATTCATGGGTCTTGTTTCTTTGTGATCGTGGTGTCATATCCTAAAAAAAAATATTACCATTAACATCGTCATAATAAACACATTAAAAACAGAATTCTTCATTCCAACTACAAAGAAAATGTATAATACAATAAATTTATCAAAATTATAATAACTCATATTTTCTAAGAATGCACTCACGATGAGCCTTAAATTACGATTTAATAATTGCAAAGGTATAAAATATATATTTGTATTGTGTGTTAAGGTATCCAACTACGTTCAGAACCGAGATTTTAAAAAAGCGCATTAATAAATAATTTTCTGGATATTTAGTGTCACTTAGATTATAATGCATGCGTAAAATTGTTTAAGGACATTTTGATAAAAAGAATTAATTAAATACAATATTTTGGCAAAAAATTAACTTAGAATAATCTTTTTTCCAAATGTTCTCCTTTTATAAAAAATGCTTCTAAAATAATAATATTTCGCTTATATAAAGTAAAGACTTCTCCAGAGAGTCTGAACTAAGATTTTTGAAAAATTCACATTATTTTCAGAGTTATCGCCAAGTGAAATAATTATCGGCGTTTTCTTCTTAAAATTGTTCCCATCTGCTGTCGTAAAATATATGGATAAACCCACTTCTAAGTTATATATTTCAAAAATTCTAGTTGAGCCTCTGTATAGAGGCCTGAGCTATATACAGGCAAACTATTATTATAATAGAAGCATTTTTCACAAAAGGAGAATATTTTGAAAATGTGTCATTCTATGTTCATTTTTTGTCAAAATATTGACTTAAATAATTTTTTATTGTAATAATATTCGTAAAACAATTTTATATACATTTTCTAATCTAAGTGACATTAAATATTATCTATTTATACTCTTTTACAAAATCATGGTTCCGAACGTAGTCGGATACCTTAAACAAAGGTCAGTATGATAATGATTCTAAATTTAAATTATTCAAACTTTCAGTTGTATATAATTTTGATTGATTTGATTTTTTTATTATATATATTAACGTTGCACGTTGAAGCTACGTGGGGGCTTTTGGCTACGGACTTCGAAATTTTGAACCTGAATCAAGTGACAATGAGCTGACACCCCGCTCTCCAAACCACGCCAGTGTGAGGATTTTAAGCTTCGACAGATTTAACGTGCTTCAGCCCTTCAATATGTCAAGGTCAAGTCTTAAATGGACTTGAGCCCAGGTATCGGCGACTCCAGTTACGTGTGACCGAGTCATGACCATGACCACCTCGGCCACATCTAACCTTGTTGCGACCCTAAGGGCGCAGATGAAGTTTGGCACACCGAATGAACAGACATTGTCATGAAAATATCTAAAAAAATTTATCTGCTTCAATCAATTTACTATCAAGCAAGATTATAAACCAAGTGAGCAGTCAGATTAATTGGCTACCTTAAATTCCTAAGACAAATAATTAAGCACTTAACTGAATGATCTGATGAAACAGTACTTCGCCCGTGTCAACTTGATATTCCGGTCTAAGGCTTCTTAACAAGAGCACCAAGGTTTCCTATAGTCACTACGTAAATCTCACTATAATAGCAGCCTAATGTCTAACTCTAACATTCAATTGTTAGGGTTTAAATAGCACAAAATCAAGTTCTCTCTACGGAAGGCGATTTTAAATTCAAACAACAGTAAAATAATTATTTTTTCCCAAGAGGAATAGTAGGAGGGCGCGAATTGTAGCCGTCACAACCTTTAAAGCGAAAAATTTTTCAATATAAATATATTGGTCAAACCTCTAACAAGATTAACATATTGCTTGTAGGAAATGTAGTTTAAAATTTTTTGTAGTTCGTCACTAGATCGGAGGTTACGTAAAAGTACGTATTTAGTAGATTTATGCTGGATAACGATATCGTATTAAAAATTTAAAAAAGAAAAGAAATTTTCGTTAAGAAAAACAAAGTAGTTATCGATTTATTGCGATTTTACAGAATGACCCGTGAAATTCACGGCACATATGCAATGTGCTAACATAAGAATTAATCTGCATGGATATAAAAGCTATCTTGTGAATAGATCTTACAATGATATATAATTTTTGACAATATTTTTACTAAATATTTATCATTTCTTCCAGTTATAACATTATTATTTAAAAGGCTTTCAAATATAACAAAGAATAGGTAGATTAATCTTTAATTACAATAATAGTTTAGTCTCTCAAGGTATGCAGGAATGTAAATATTTAAGATGCTGGGAATTTATATTGATCAGCATCCCCAATATATGTAGTTACGGAAATTATAAAAGAAACTGTTTTTCATATAGATATAGATAGAGTTTTTCATAAAAAAGATATGGATTTTTCAAGATAAATCCTACATATATCTAATGGTAAGAACATAATTAAAACACAGATGAATAAAGATTTAAATAAGATTTAGCAAAATTTTCTGTGTAGTGAGTATGGATTACTTTTAGAAGATTTTGAAGAATATTGACGCAATAATCTAAACAATCTTATAATGTTAAAATAACAACAGTAATTATGTTATAAAGATATTAAAAATATGATTTAAAATTTACAGAAATATTTCATTATATAGTTTATGTAGATAAGGTTCCTAGTATATATATATAATTATGCCATTATATGTAAATATTATAATACAGCATTTCAATGCCCAATAAGTATTTAAAAATAATTATTATTTGCATAAATTTGAGTTATGCGATAGTGAAATTAGTAATAGTATTTTGACTTTCTGAAAAGAAAAAAAAATGCAACATTTAACTTCTGAACTGAAGGGGGATATTGTGCATGCACGACATAATTTAGATAAATCTACATTCGAAAGTCTTAATAAGAGTATGAGAAATAGAATTTATAGTGTCATCCCTTAAAAAGGGCGGTACAGTAATTATTAATTTTGGCGGATCTATATTTATAGAAGGGTTGCCCAAATGAAAATTTCATTACTGTAATAACTCCTCAATTTAAAGAGAACGATAACTGTGCATACCCTATAGAGGGCGCAGAGTGCTGGGAGTGCATGCAATACCATGACGAGCACGTTGAAAGGCATCATTTCCATCATGGATGCCTCCAAACGATACGACTGTCAATGCTGTCACGTACTGTGCTCCATTGCATGAACTGAGAAACAATATCAAGAACAGCTGATGTGGTATGCTGTCCGGTGGGGTTATCTTGCATGGTAATGCTCGTCCTCATGTGGCTCTAACGTGTAAAACATTGTTACGGCGATTCCACTGGGAGGTTTTCAAACATCCCCCTTACTGCCTGAACTTCTCGCCGTGTGAATATCACATCTTCGGCCCACTCCTGAAAGCTCTGAAGAAACGACGATTTCCCCCCGATAATGAGGTCAAGCTGCTGTTGAAAATTGGTTCCACAACCAACACCGCAACTTCTTCACCCAGGATATCATGCCGTGGACCGCTGGGACACTTGTTTCAACCTACAAAGTGACTTTGTCTTGCCTATTTGTTACGTTTGTATTACTTCTTTCCTTTGTATACTAATTTATATTAATACCATTAAACCGTTTATGAAACCCACTGCAGTGCCACTTTCATTTGGGGGACCTTCACATGTCGACACATACTCCATGCATAAAACAAAATGCTATGGGACCAATTTTCAAGGTAAATCTAGGCTATTTATAAATATGTGGGGCATTGTACGAGTACGTTAAACATTTCTGATCAAGTTTAATTAACCAATGTTTAAGTACGCTTTGTGTCATTATACTACATATACACTATATATATATATATATATATATATATATATATATATATATATATATATATGTATTTACACATAATTAAAAAAAATACTTACGAGAAGAACAGAGAAGGCGGTCATATGCGTCGACTGACAAATAACATAGTTTTTAGTATGATTTGTCGTTAGTCCTTCAGCTGACCATTTGCGATCTAAAAGAGTGAATGCCCTTTAGTTTTGTAAATGTAAAGCGACCTTATTTGTATATATAGTTTTGCAAATATACAAAATTTGATTTTTAATTAGTGTTGTTATATTTACAGTAATTAAGCTCTCTCAAAACACTTTTTTGAATAATGAATTCATTTTAAAGTGAAGAGAAAAGTCTATATCTTGTTTTAATTTTAAATCTACTGCAGAAAAAAACACAGTCCGAGCTTTATTTATATTTAGCTGATGTATCAATAGCAGTATAATTTTATATAAAAATAAATTTATCAAATTAGTTAAAATTTTATTGATTTATAATACAAAAATGGGATTGGGAAATGGGTTTGTGCTTGAGATAAAAAGTCAAAATTTTCTTGTGAATTAGAAATATTTAATTTCTGATTAAAATTTGTTTGTAAATTATTCTAATTTTTAATAAAAATAATCAAAGTATCTCTTTTTACTACATAATTTATGGATTACTACAAAGATGTGATTCTTGTCTTATTTATTCCCTTTATTTAACAAATTAGAAAAATCAATTTTCATTCATAGATTTTCCACTGAAAAGAATTAAATTTTCTATGCGAATAAAAATAACAAATACACTTTTAAAATAAAAATACCTTTTTCATCCCAGTAGACACATAAAACATCTCTTTTGGTTACGAGTGGAAGGATATATATTAATGGTTTATTCATGTTCTTCAATGTAACATTTCCAACACTTATTTGAAGAACAGGAGCCTCTGAAATTACATACAAAATGCATAGTTTAAAAATGAATACAATTATTTTTTTAAAAAATAAAATTACCAAGTTGTGCTGTTGAAATTGTACTATATGTAAATAATTCACATTTCCGGTGATGTGATCAAAATTAAAAATAAACTTTGAATTTTTAAAAAATGTTTTGTGCAATCTTCATTGAAAAAAAATTATGTATAAATTTTTTTGTGTCCTATTGAAGAAATAATTAGAATCAACTACATATTTTATTGAATCCTTTATAAGGCTATTTTTTTCTAGTAATGTTAAGTGAAAATATTTTTGGGATTTAGATTGATTTATAAAAAGAAATTCTCTCTCTCTCTCGTTCAACTTATTACTTAAAATTAATTTGATTTTTAAAACCATTTTTTTGGGAGGAAGTCTGTTTCCCACAACCCACTGGAAGCTACTTAACGGTAAGATATGTTTTGCATTTATTTTTGTATTGTGCATTTATTTTTTATATTTTACAGGATGTATTAAAAAGATAATTTGTAAATACTAAAATATGCTGAAAAGGAATTATACATTACCGTAAAGTCCGGCGTATAACGTTCAGAAAATAAGATCGAAATTTGCGGGTGCGCCGGGTATAAAAATAAGAGGTTTAAAAATAAATAATAATAATAAAAAAAGATGAGCAAAGAAAAAAATTAGACATCTACATAGATCAAAATACTGCTTCTTTGAAAAGAATGACATTCTTTATGAACATAAAGGGTTACGGTTCTAGAAGTATACTCCCCCCTCTAAAGCTTGGAATAATACCTCGAATAAATGACTTCAAAACATAAGAGCAGTGCACCCGTACATTTCAGGTTTCTTATTAAAAATGGGGTCGTACGTTATATGACGAATATACCAAAAAACTAAAGATTGCAGTATAAGTGCGTGTTATACGCCGGATTTTACGGTAGGTATATTTAGCATTAAACAATTTAAGAATTTATGCATATTAATTTCCATAAAATTTCAAAAAACAGGGACCAATACATAAAACGACATAGCAAGCTTTATTGCTTATCTTTTTCTCAAGTACTTTAGCAGTGCACAAACGGCAACGCTTTGAAGCAATGCCGATGAAAACGCTGAGCGATATATCGTTATTTTTCAACCTGCGAGGATAAACAAGCATATTCGAATTTTTAAAAAGGTATTCGAAAAACCATAAGCAAACCTTTTTCTGATAATATCCTTGTTTATACAAGGTATAGAGCAGGTGGAATATTTTGAAGGAGATACAGTAACATTTTGAAGTATAACACGCTGGACAGAAATATTAACTATGCGTAAGAAAAGGAGAAATTTTGTGAGCGTATATTTCTGTGGAAACTAAGTAAATTTAATATTTGGAATATCACAATACACTTTTGAATAATTTGTTGTTTCAATATTTATAAAAGTTATTTTGAATGATCTCTGAATCATGAAAAAGCATCTTTTAACACTGATTTCTTGCCGTGAAATGTACTGAGTATCTAAGACGCGTTTTTTTTTTTAGAAAAAGGCTTTCAAAAATGTTTTATGTTTCGTAATAATGTTAAATGATAAAATTCAGTCAAAAGAAATAATTATAAGCATATATATATATATATATATATAATATTGTAATAAATTTTGATTCCTTGAATATACTCTTAATAAAACTGGTATAAAACATTTACTAATATTTGGAGTAGGCCCAGTGGTCGAGTGGTAGCGTATCGCACTTCCACACCACAGGTCTGGGTTCTATTCCCGGACTGGGAAAGGTTCTCTCAGCCTTTCATCCCTATTGCAATGGGTCGATAAATGAGTACCAAGCTTACTTGGGGACTTAAACACTGGGGGTGTCGCTTCAGACTGACCACCTGGTCGGGACATCTGCTCATGCACCTCAACGCCCAATGGTCATGTATATTGGGATGGGCACAGTAGGTCCTGGTCCTCATGGGCTGTTGCGCCACTGAGTTTGAGAGTAATATTTGGAGTGTAGGTATAATTTTTTTTAAAAACTATCTCATTTTTTTAAAGTTAAATTTTATCAAACTGTATAAAAGAAAAACTAAAGCTAAATGGAAGGTAATATATAAAAAAAAGAATCACTAAGTAAACTTACTAAAGTCTGGTTCTTCGTTCTCTTTCTTTGACTTCACGTAAGTTGAAGTACCATCATCAATATCTTGATCCTGTTTATTAATATTATTATCTGGGTTTAGTTTTTTCGCTTGGAAAAGCTTGTCATTGTAATACACAACAAACTTCACTCGCACACTTCCTTCCAGTTGTCGGTGGGCTTCTTGAAGTGCCTCTTTTGGCACAAAGACTTTAACCATCTGTAAATTAAAAAAAGAATTAATTTAACCAATTAATTAATTTAATTGGGAACTACAAAAAAAACAATTTTATATATCTAAAAATGAGAAAAAATATTTCGTATTATCCTTCACAAATAAATGACAGTAAAAGAAAAACATTTCTTATTAGCTTTCACAAATGTAGCATTCTAGTATTTGTAAATCTCAAATTTACTTTAAAATCAGCACTAGTGAAATATACGTAGATTTGCATTACTGGGGGCACGCGCGCGTGTTAAACTTCTCTCAATACTTATTGGGCGAATGGATGGACACTTTTGTATAAAATGAAAAAAAAAATACAGAAAAAACTGAAAAATGGAGACTCGTTTATTACAAGGAGTATTGTTACGTTGGTCTGTGTGTAGTATTAAGTTTTACGTCAAATAAAACGAAAGTTGTTTTTTAATAAATAAAAAATTTATATATATATATATATATATATATATATATATATATATGTGTGTGTGTGAGAGAGAGAGAGAGGAAAGAGTTACTTTTATAACTTCCAAGTAAATCTTTTTAGTTCGAAATTTTGTTTGCATGACAGAATATGATAAAAGTTTCTATTACAGATTTGAAACTTTCCTTCCGCACAAAAATATTATGTATGAGTTTCTTTTATCGACAAATGAAATAAATAAAAACTTTTTTTAAGTGAATGCTATTTTTACCCTTACATGTTAAAAAAGACCGAATTTTTCCTAAGTCGGTTAAAGGTTTTCATGATCATACTTTGACTCTTTTTTTTTGTTGGAAAATATATTTTAAAACAGAAAATATGTTGGGAAATTAAAACAAAAGCTCATCTGTAAATGTTATTGATTTTATAAATTGTATTTATAACACCCTCTGTCATTACCGGAACTTTTGGTCTATCTGGAGGACGAGTTGACGGAGATTTTTCCAGGCTACTCTCAGTAGTAAATTCAGATGATTCTGTAGTGGAGATGACTGTTTCTTCATATGTCTCAGTCGATGCACTTTTTTCATTGGGTGCTATTAATTTAAGGTCGTTGAGATTGGTTTCATTTTTAACTGCTGGCTGCCATTCCATAGACTGTATACGAATGTTAGGAGCACTGATGCTCATCGATTCTCCAGGTTTGAGTTCCACATTTGATGCGAAATCATCCACAATCTGTAGCAAGCTAAGGGAAAAAAGATAAAACAAAAGTATGTAATCCCCTTTCCAAAAATGCCAATTAGAATGCAAAGCTCTCAATCAAGTCTCAATTTTCACTATTAAAAGTTTAATAAAAAATTTAATATCATGTGCCAAATCAAAACTCATTATCAAAAATTAGCAACGATATTGAAAGAAACAAACGTTTCTAATTATGTCTGAAATATGAAGGGGTACCCAACCTATTTATTCAAATTTTAAGCACAAACTTTCAATCCCTTCAAAGTACTCTCTACTCGCACTGAAACACACTTTATTCTATTTTTCAAAACGTAGTTGAAATTCATGTTTTGAGATGACAGCGCTTCTACCGTTTTTTTCTTCATCTCAGTACCATCGTAAAAACGCTTTCCTTTCATGTCTCTTTTTATTCGAGGAAAGAAAAAAAAAAGTCTCACGGGGTAAGGCCAGTTGAGTAGGAGGGTAAAGAACTGGGGTCATACCATTTTTAGCCAAGAATTGTTGAACAAACAGGATTGTGTGAGCAGGGCTATTGTCATGATGGAAAAAAAAAGCAGTCAAAATTCTCTGAACTGAACTCCCATTTACTATCGACAGCTCCATAATTTCTTCAGTCGTAAGTCGTCGATCTTCCTTGATAATTTTATAAATCTTTTCAACATTTTCAGGCGTTCGAGCCCTGGAAAGACGTCCAGATTCGTCATCAATTGACATTTCACCATTTTTGAAACGGGAAAACTACTCAAGCACTTGAGTTTTCCCCATAGCATCGAACTGTCCTTGTCCTCCGTTTTTATTATTTCAAGAGTTTCTGTTCCACTTTTTTCGAACAAAAAGCAGAATTTTACCACCGCACGTTGTTTATGAGAATCAGTCATTGTAAAAACGATGTGACGTTTGGGAAAATTAATGGTAGCATGAGAGTTAAGAAATTAAATAATTGATTTATTTACGTCACATCTCTATTAAATACAATATATTTGCATTTTAAATAGAAGTTATTTATACTATTGATTATTTCAATTCTATTGAATATGTCCTTTGTGAGGTAAGCACAACCGATCTTCTTGGTGTTTCA
This sequence comes from Trichonephila clavipes, assembly GCA_019973935.1. Taxonomy (NCBI): domain Eukaryota; kingdom Metazoa; phylum Arthropoda; class Arachnida; order Araneae; family Nephilidae; genus Trichonephila; species Trichonephila clavipes. The sequence continues at coordinate 729,051 of BMAU01020284.1, read as the reverse complement.
AACGGACTTCTTCTACTCTGCTGGGGTGGGCGGTTCGTTTCTGATACCTCGAATTACACTCGTGGTTCCGGCTCGCACGTGTGGAATCCAGCCATTCGGTTTCTCACGGCCATTGGTTGACGGGGAGATGTCAGATGAAAGACCCTGCAATACTTTGGGGTGCACGTGTGCATAAAAATGGTGTTATCCTATCCACATCAGGAAGCCAACTTTGCAGCCGTGGAGCACGAAAACGTCACAACGACCATCACACAGAACAGTTGTCACTATAAAGTCTGCAGCAACTAGTCCTTATTTTCTTCAGCGGCAGTACTCGGCTTACTGACTCAGGAATGTTAGCTCTATGTGTTTCTAACAGCAAAAAGCGGTACTACAGAAGCTCTACTCATCACAAAAACAGTTCGGTTTCTTTTCGGTACTCCCTCGTACATCATGAATCAAAACGTTCAAAGGTACTTTAAAATTGAGTTCAAACTCAAAAAGGTGACTGTAATAAAGAACATCGAAATGACAGCTGTACTTAATTTTTTAGTTGTATGCATGCAGACATGATTTTTTTTGTCTGTAAATTTGTTTAAAGAAATTAAGCATATCAACTAAATTACACTTTCTATATCCAACGCCTTTACAATAGTGATACATCGAAATTTCAGAAATCTTACTTTTTGCTTAGATCCGTAAATGTACTGTTATCGTCTTCTTTCACAATGGTGTCATTAACTTCTAACAAATTGCTGATAACTTTCACCATTCCTTCTGCTATCTGGAATGATACATGTTGAGCCATGTGTATAATTTTTTGAAAATATTTTTAATGTATGCTAAGAAGATATCTAATCTTTATATAATAAAATATATACTTATATTAAAAAATAGTCTGAAAAATGAATTAAGTGCTCACTTAAGAAAAAGTTTGATCATTAATTTTATACTGAGTATGGTACCTTCTTGTCTTGAACTGCGAAATTCGAAATCGTTTCAATGCCTTGCGCAGCAGCTTCCAAAGTTTCTCTATTCAAGGAGCTTGGATCTTTAGTTATTGAATGAAGTTCATCAGCTAATTCATCTGCGACTACAAAACCCTATAAATTAAAATTTATATTAACCATACGTATAATATAACTAATACTTTATTTTTATTAATTCTCATGTAGTTTTTATTTTACGATTTTTTATTCAAACTATGCAGCATATACTTTGTTTCTTAAGGGCCAAAATAAATGTTTTTGATTGATAACAGTAAAATATAAAAACTACTTATATAACTATTTTGTTCAACAATTTTTTCCCTTAGATTTCACATTTGACTTGATGAACATCACTAACCTTTGCTTTGCATTCCGAAGCATTTACCGGTCCCCAAACAGCCGTATTGTTTTGAAGAGTGCAAGATCTATAAGCAAACGCTTCAGGTAAGGATTCCAAAGATCCAAACGGACATTTTACAACCACTTCTGTGCTATGATTAGTAGCATTCCAGTAGAACATTCCTTTATCGGTATCAGTTCTGTCAGCTGAGCATTGTACTGAAAAATGAATTTAAATATTTTACGTTTTCTGAAAAGTTTCATATGATAATATGTGAGATATACAATAATTGACGAGAAGGCAATTAGCCATTTACGTAAACTCGTTGAAGCAGAGTGTGTATATATATATATCTAACAAAAATTGATGTGTGTTTTTTTGTGTGAATTAATAATTTTTACTATATTTAATTTAATTTGGATAATAGATTTGAGATACGAGCTTTTTGACTTACGTGGTCGGTCATAAAACTAATTAAACTGGTATCTAAAGCTACTACTGTATTTAAACTTCCTGTTCCGGTGTTATTGAGTATGATCTGAATTAGCAATATGCAATGCATTAACAATTCATTTTTTAAGTTTTAAGATATAAAAACTATATATTTTTATATTAGAGAGGTAATAAAATATAATTGGAAACTATATGGTCAAATTGTAAAGAAGGGTAGAAAGAACCAAAAAGAAAATTTTATGTTGTTGAATATGTTGTGGCGACTTGCTCCACGGTTATCCCTCAAAGGGAATTTGCCGGAACCTTCCCAAACCTAAGGGGAATTAAATCAGTCTGAAAGAAACTCTGACTGATTGGGGAGCCTATAAATTGGTGATGTGCCTACCAACAAAATGGAATTTTTAAAAATAAATGTTCAATATATTCAATGTTATGTGTGTTTGTGTTACGAAATGTGTTAACGTCGACATAATAAATATTACAAAAACTGAAATAAGGACTGATTGACTTGGAATGAGTACGCAAACAATTTATTTTTCATCTTATGCCCCATATGTGTTCAGGAATATCATATTTAAGTGATATTGTAGAGTCCCGGAAATTCAGCCTAATGGGGATCGAAAGGTCGCCGAGTTTGTGAAAATGCCGTTTTCCTAAATCAGATTAAAAAATAATAAGTACACGAGTGTTTCCTAAGAAAATATTGTACTGCACTTGTATGTATTGCTTGCTTGAGAATACAACAGAAAACGAACTACCTAAATACCCTTGAAGAAAGTAAAAGTACGCACTTTATGAAGGCACAGAGCATTTACTACATGAAAAGGAAAATTAATGAATACCAACGAGTAGTATACAGTAGTTTACCTGATCAAAAACACCTCAGAAAAATACCTTATAAAGGCATAAAGCCGTCTATATGGAAAGTTAAGTAGCCGACTTTGCAAAAACTGGCAACTTTTTTTTTTTAAAGAAATGCGTAATGCCCTGTCCTGGATCTGCACTTGAGTTTTTTTTTACCTGCAAGGATGTGGTCGAGATATGCGGACTGCCGAGTTTTCGGGACTGTACTATACTGAGCTCTGCTTGGGCAGACAATAACATCTTGAAGTTACTTTTCCTGTTAAATGTGCAACAATGCAAGCGTTCAGACCTTTCAGATAACCATGATACATGAGACTACGAATAGAAACAGATGAACTGCTCAGAGAATGTGTAGTGAATGATTCCAAAAATAAGATGTACTTATAAAAGTGTATGGAAATCCAAGTTCTCATTATGTGAAACTTTTATTCGTGTTGATAGTAAATTTTTCAAGCATCTATTGAAGAAACAATTTTTATCAAAATATTTGTTACTTTTCATTTTAGCTTGTACTTTTGCCATTCAAAATTTCCTTAGCAATCATAGCTTAAGCTCAGAATTTCCGGGCAAATATTCTATGGCAAAAAATACACTTTTGCTTCTATTATTGTTTTTTAAAGTTTCACCAGATATTTTCCAGGCGTGCTATGTATATCTCGCATATTCACACAATCGCACACACAATAGTGAAAATAGTCAGTGAGAATCTTACCACACATGCATTTGTTTCAAATATAGCTATTTATATTCTTATTTAAGAATTTGTTAATATGAACTCTCTTCTGAGCAAAAACTAAAATTTAGAAACGCTGTAGTGAATTTACCAGGTGTTTCACACTTTTGGCCTGTAAATCCAAATGGACATACGCATGAGAAATTTCCTTTCTGATTGATACAGGTTGACGCAGATAAACAGGGATTGGATGCACATTCGTCAGTATCTGTTTCACAGATTGTTCCTAAGAAATAAAAATGTTTCTTATTAATATGCTTATTTATTTTTTTCAGAAGTATTTCCAAAATTATTTCAAAAAGAAGTGGAGATATTAGTTATATATATACACACACACAGACACACACACATATATATGATTTGTGGATAAATCTGTGATGGTTAAAAAAAGCTTGCTTGTGAAAAATACAGTTGAGTTTAATTTAGCGTTTTTGCGACATTAAAATTAACTATAACTTTGTTAATTTCTACAGAACACAAAAGCAAAAATAAAAATCTATATTAACTTAAAAGTAATTACATTTTAAAATGCACGTTTCAAATGTTTCTATTGTGAGAATACAGCATTATGCTTAATTGTTATATATGTATGCTTTTTTAATTTAAAATCTTGATTTTGTAAGAACATTAATTATCTTTAAATACAATTTTAAAATTTACTTTTTGTAAATGTTTTTTTCACTCTCTTAGAAGGAAACTCCTTATCTAACGTGATTCATTATGAAATAATCTTAAATATCTTTCTAACAGTGAGAGCGCAGTAAAATTATTGAAATGGAATAACCTTAACATGTATGTGAACAGGTATATTTATAAGTATATAAATATATTTATAAGTATCAATTGTGTTATTGATATAAAATACAAATGAATTAAAAACTTCGTGAATCTCTCTTACCTACAAATCCTACAGGACACGAACAAGTGAAAGTATCTTCAGTTGTGCTATTACACGTTCCACCGTTCATGCATGGATTAGATACACAAAGATCTCGAAATTTGCACTTACGGCCGTAGAATCCTTCTGCGCAAATGCAAACATAAGTATTGTTAGTTGTCACTTCACAGGTTCCACCATTTTCACAAGGATTATTTCTACGCAAGCAAGGATTATACGATCCACAATTGGGACCACTATAATCCTCGGCGCACGTGCATACATATTCATTGTGAGTTGTATTGAGGCATTTTCCGTTATTGCTGCAAGGATTGCGAGAGCAAGGATCAAAATATTCGCAAGATGTTCCATAAAAACCTGCCGGGCAGTCACATTCGTACCAAGGCTCGTAAGATAGTGGAATACACATTCCTGGTTCACATGTTATCTTTTTACACCCTGTTTATAGAAAAAAAGAGAGGGTAAAGTCGGTTCAAGATGAAAAAGAAAATATAACAGCATATTATAGTTTTGTCTATTTAAAGACGGAATATTATTCAAACCCTCACGGACATTAGGAGAACATGCAATTTATTTTGTGCTCTCTTTTACAATGCATCTAATATATTGAAATGATATGATATATAATTTATATATATATATATATATATATATATATATATATATATAACATTCTTAAATTAAAAATTTTTTTTTTTTTATCATGTAGCTTCATTAACACTCTTATAATTAAACATTTGTTGGATAAGGTGCAATATTAGCATCGATTTTATCATTGATAATTTTCTAGAATGCAGCTTTTGGCTTTCAAGAATTGTTACACATCTTTCAAAGAATGAATGAGTCAATAAATAAAAAATGCAAATAATCTAAATGACACAACACATACAATGTGCATATGATGTAGCATACATTCTATGGCAACCAGGATCATTTCCAGCAGTTTTCTGAAAGGAACATTTGAATAATAATAAAAGTAAAGTTGTGTAGGGTGTTGAAAAAAGCTCTTGTGTGTAATTTGATTTTACCAAATGTGTACTATTGAACTTATGTTATTTCGGTTTAATGCATTGTCAACTGTTTCATCAACAGTGTGATCTTTCAACAAAATAAAGGACCAGCGTTTAAAAGAAAATATTTCATCTGATGTTTTTAATTACGTTGTACGAATTTCGTTTCTAAGTAAATGCGTAGGGATAGTAGCAGACTCACAAAAAATCAGATTAAGAATTTTACGATGTTTTATTTCATCACTCAAGATGAGAGGAATAACAAAAATAAACCTCTTCTTGAGCGAACAAATGGCAATTAAATATAACAGAGGAAATATGATGCAATATGCAACTACTATCTAATCTATATACCATAAAATCCGGTGTATAGCACGCACCGGCGTATAACGCGCACTTATACTTTCAAGCTGCAATTTTTGATTTTTAGATATATTCGCCGTATAACGCGCACATATACTTTCAAGCTGCAATTTTTGATTTTTAGATATATTCGCCGTATAACGCGCACCTATACTTTCAAGCTGCAATTTTTGATTTTTAGATATATTCGCCGTATAACGCGCACCTATACTTTCAAGCTGCAATTTTTGATTTTTAGATATACAGTCAGGTCTCTTTTATGCGGACTCTTTTTATGCGGTTTTGAAGTTGTGCGGTTTGTATTTCAAACATTTTCGGTTTGTATTCCAAACATTTCTAGATTTTTGTTATTATTATTATTTTTTATACTGAGACGTGTGTGTGTGTGTAGATTGTAGTATTCCGAGAATTTCCGTACCTTTTGGTGCTTACGTCTGTGGCTCGGCTGCGACAGTCTTAGATTCGCATTCGTTATTTCAGTTGTATTTCAGTAGTATACCGATACGATATCATTATTTTGAAATTATGTTATCTCTTAGAGGTGCCTCGTTCATTTTTATAAAAGTTTCACTTTGATAAGTGGCGAATTTAAGTTGCAATATAATAAGCAGCAAATTTTGATTTCTGGATTTAAAGTGAGTGTCGTAAAGTTTTATTTTTCATTAGAAAATCGTAAATGTAATTTTTTAAAATTTCTTTTCTAAGATTTTATTTGGCCCAATGGAGAAAAAAACCCATCAAAGACAGTCAATTTCGTTGGAAACGAAAATTGCAATTTTAGATCGCTTAGGAAAAGAAGAAGGATCTACGGCTATTGGAAAACATTTTAATTTAGGCGAACCTACTGTCAGAGCAATTAAAAGAATGAAGCTGCAATAAGAAAATCGGTCATTTCTGGTACAAAATTAAGTACCAAATTTGCATCGTACATAAGGGATGTATTATTAGAAAGAACGGAAAGAGCCATCGCAATTTGGATTGAGGAACAAGTTCAAAGAAGGATTCCTGTAAGTGGTTATGTAATCCAAGAAAAAGCTCTCAATGAAACAGTCAGAACCATCAACTTCCACTTCCCAAGCTAGAAAAGAATTTTCAGCTAGCAAAGGATGGCTAACCGGGTTCTTAAAAAGAAATGCACTTCATTATATTAAGATAACAGGGGAGAGTGCGACAGCAGATGAAGGAGGAGCAAAAATATTTCCAGAGGAGCTAGCGAAAATTATTGAAGACGGGGTCTATTCTGCCGATCAAGTATTTAACGCTGATGAAACAGGACTTTATTGGAAAAAATTGCCTAATCGTACTTACATCGCAAAGGATGAAAAAACTGCAAGTGGACATAAAGCAAGTAAAGATCGAGTCACCTTATTACTTTGTAGCAATGCATCAGGAGATCGGATGTTGAAACCTCTCTTAATAAATAAATCTCTTAGACCACGCGCCCTTAAAGGTAAAGATTTAAAACAACTGCCCGTGCATTGGATGGCTAACCCGAAAGCCTGGATGACAACAGCTATTTTTACAGAATGGTTCAATAATTGTTTCGTACCAGAAGTGGAAGCCTATATGAAGGAAAAATCTCTGGATTTTAAAGTTTTACAAATTGTTGACAATGCAGCAAGTCATCCAGAATTAGAACATCTAAATGTTCAACTAGTATTTCTTCCGCCCAATACAACAAGCCTTATTCAGGCATTAGATCAAGGCATAAAAATATTATATTAAGACAACGTACAAATTCATCTTGAATAAACTAGAAAATGAGTCCAAAACAGTGAAAGATGTGTGGAAACAATTTTCTATTTTTGATTGTTTAATTCATGTTGCATCTGCTTCCGCTCAAATAAGACCTACAACTTTAAATGCCTGCTGGAAAAAGATTTGGCCAGCATGTGTGACAGACAATACAACCACTCAAACATCGACACTATCAGATGAAATAATTACTTTGGCACATGAAATTGGAGGAGATGGTTTTAATACCTTCAGCCACAATGATGTAGATAAATTGCTTGTGGGTGATGCATTAAGTGACAATGATATTATTGATTTAACTTTAGATCTATAACTGTAGACGGCGTCGTAGGTCTAGAAGGCGATAATGATGAGGAAGAAAAATCAACTCCCCTCACTGGAAAATTAATTCAAGAAGGTCTTCAACTTTGCAGTAAATTAGAAAATCATTTTCTTATTAATGCCCCCAATTCTGAACGAGCCTCTAAATTACAACGTGAGCTGCAGAACTGCATGTCTGGATATCCTGAACTCTATAAAAAATAAAAGAATCCTCATCGCAAAGTTTAATTACTTATGACATTGTCAGAAAAGGAAGAGCTACACAGAACGAGAATGAAGTTTGCGAAAATCCGTGGCCTTTACTGCAAATATCTATTGCAGAGACAGTCTCTTCTGATGATGGTGATTTGGAACCACTTCGCAAACGGTGCAAACCATTATCAGATAGCGATAATGATTAAAAATGTAAAACTATGTGTATTACTTTTCCATAAAAAATGAATTAAGGTTTGAATACAAGTTTTTTCCCTAGCTTTTGTATGAATTTCTTTCAGACATTCGAAGTAATTTATCATGCAGCCTATTTCTTTCCATTTCTGCAATTTTTTTTATGCGGTTTTAAGTTAATTTTAACTAGTTGTTTTGGTTTTATGCGATTTTAGAAAACTAAGGAACGTATCCCTACTTTTTCCATTCAAGTAATGTCTTTTTTAATGCGATTTTTTTATATGCGGTTTTCGGTAGAACGTATCTACCGCATAAAACGAGACCTGACTGTATTCGCCGTATAACGCGCACCCCCTTTTTACAAAGAATCCCTAAACGTACGTTGCAATGCTTTTGGTTTTTTGAAGTCATTTATTCAAGGTATTATTCCAAAATCTTTAGAAAAAAAATAGTACACTTCTGGAACTACAGTCCTTTAAGTTCACAAGGAATATATTTTCTTTTTAATAAACATACTTCGATATATATAGATGTGTATAATTTTGCCTTTATGCTCATCTCTCATTATTTTAAAAGTCCCAATTTTCATTCCCGGCGTATAACGCGTATCTCTAAATTTCGATCTTATTTTTTGTGCGCGTTATACGCCGGATTTTACGGTATGTCTAAATTTTTAAAAAAAACTCCTCTCGGCTTATGATAATTTGTCATCGACTATATGCTTGAAACTGCATTCTCTTTTAGGAAGACTAAACTCAATTCTATTAATCTTTTCATTTTAATGCCCTCGTTCAACGGATTCAGAAAGAATGCTCAGATAAAAAAAAGCTAGAAGATGCAGTTCCCACCGGATAATGCATTTGCATAAATTTCGGGAAATGGATGTGGATTTTCTTAAAGAAATAGATTTTATAGAATAGAATAACATTTAATCTAAATGGCATAGAGAGGACAAAAAAGATTTTTCACATTACTTACAGTTCTCGTCAGTATGGAACTCGAATATTTCAGTCTTTTGACCTTGTTCCTCGTCATTCCAACCATGAATCTGGATTTTGTATAATGTGTCGTCAGTTAGATTCACTAAATTCTCGCATACGCTGGACCTATCACTGACTGTCATGTTCATAACGAATTCAGATTCCCCATCCATTGGATAATATCGTAATATATAACCCAATATATCACCATAATCAGGAGGATCCCAGCAAACCACTGCACTTTCATGAGTGACGCTAAAAATGGATACGTTTTGTGGAGCTGAAAAGCAAAACAGGAGACGTAAAATGAGAATTGTTTTTCAAATTGTATCATAAAGCTACATGCAGCATTAATATATCTCCCAAAACAATAAAAACTAATTCGGTTGGTAATTAGAATATAAAATATTAGAATGTAAAATGAACTTTAATTAATATTTTTAAGAAGAGTGCTCAGCTCTCTCTAAGGGGAATTTCTACAAAGAAATTGTAAAGTACAAAAAATATATGTAAAGAGAAAGAGAGAAATCCACAATTAACTGAGTTTAAAATTCAACATTTTTCTCTCTTCCAGTTATGCTTTTTAATAGAATTTTTTCTTTAATTTTAATAAGCTATTGGAAGTATAAACTTGTTTTTATCACATATAAATACCGTAGTTTTTTTTCTGTTTCTGACATAGAGAGTATCGTTCTTCTTTACCAGCATGTATAGTTAAGAAAATTCGATCCAATTTGCTTCTTACTAGATAATACTCTTTAAAATTATTTTAATTCTCCGATGTTGAGCATTTTATTATAATTTATGCTCTAAATATAATAATAACTCTAAATAATTCGATAAAATTACGCTATAGAGGCAGAAAGTTCTTGGGGACTATAAAGAGTAAACAAATGGTCGGATATTTCTTCAAACGCATATTTTTCTTTCAAGGTTGTTTCCTTTCTGAAAGAATTCTTTCTTCTATGTATGGATTATCAATATTAAAAATTTCTCCAACAGAACGGAAAAACTTTAATCGCAGTAAATTCCAATATGCATTATCTTTACAATTTAATTAATTCAAGTGTCGAAATTTGGTAGTGAAGACAGCCACTAGATGGTTCCACCATGAAATTTCACGTTTGGTGCTTGCTGTTTCTGAAAAGGTCAATATGTAACTCATTGTGAAAAAATTAGCTTTACAATTAAGCTGACATATGAAGGCTCGAATTTTTGCGTGTTTTGAATATATGTAGCATTTATATTAAAATCTTACCTGATACAGTTTTCATAACCACAAATACTGGTACGTAATCCCATCTCTTCGGTGAACCTCCATCTTCTGCAAATATGCCAAAGTTATTGAGAGGTTCACTTTCATTGATAGGCTGACTTAGTGTCAATTCACCCGTTAAAGAATTCAACATAAAGTATTGAGTAGTTGAATTCTGGTCCAATTTATAATAGATTTCAGCATTATGAGGTTCTGGATCTGGATCTGTAGCTTTGACTCTCAGAACAACCGTGTCCACTTCCGTTTCCGAATGTAATTCCAGAGTATAATTCCGTTGCTGGAACCGCGGAGCAAACTGATTAAATTCGGTGACAGCTATCTGTAAATGCTCTAGCTCTGATGAGCCATAGCTTACGGCCGCCACCATAACCTATTAGAAAAAATCAGCGTTAAAAATTTTATATTATAAAAATCAACTAAATAACATATATTGAATAACATGTATCACATGAATACACATTACGGATTTATTATTGAAATACAGTTATATTTAATGAACAGTAATGAAGCAAATTCTCAGCTGACTACATTTGTATACCGATATTGAATTTGATGTATGGAAAACGAAAATGAATACAACCTTAAAACAAAATCTGAATTTTTATCTTATTATAATTTTGTATTACATGTTTATTAACCAACAAAGAAATAGTAATAATTTTCTCAAATTCAGTTTGCAAGAAAAAAAATATACGATATAGCTTTATATAACTTATAAACTTTAAAGGAATCATTTTAAAAGTTTTTAAAAATGGATCAATTTAATAAACGAAAATACAGTAATAAATTGAGAGACCACTCATAAAAACATGACTCGTAGAAAATAGAGTGTTTTAATGTATAACAGATGCTTTATAATTTCTTACTTCTCTCTAGATTTTCATAAAGTTAAAGAAAATGATCCCATTTTTGAATGACATTTTCATTTATCGAAGAGTTCAATACAGCAAAAGAAAAAAAATAGGTACTTCTTTTTTTACTTGAGTTAGAATTATTTTACAATTAGTATCCATTTATACTCCATTTATTCTAATCAACAGTGTGTCTAAAATTAAGGTTTAAAACACAAGAAATGAGATATTTCGACGAAAAAAAAATTGATTTAATGCATGGAATTTCGGTATATTAATAGCTTATGCTATATATGGCAGGAAATGTTAACAAAAAAATTGCATAAAAGTTTAATGTAGATTGGCATGCAAGTAACGATGACATTGGCCAAAATAAGATGCATCATAACTCTTTCTTGCTTATCTAATAAGAGGTGTGGCCACCTTATACAAACTATAAAAGCGTCTCAACGTGATCTCATACTGTTACTGAGACTATTGATCAACTATATTGGGGTAATAATTCTCATTTTTCCAAAAGAGCAGATTTTAAAGCATGGAGGGTCTTTGTAGGAGGTTGTCAACATGCAATGGATTTTCTTAGAGCATCCTACAAGTGCTCTTTGGGATTGAGGTCTGCTTACTTTGCTGGCTACACCATAAGGCGAATAGATCCAGATGATTGTAGACAAGTGCATCTCTGTATGGTCAGACGTTATCGTCTATAAAAATGGTTTGCTGTCTCACAGCTTCTCGATAAAGTCGCACATTGGTTTACACAGACATCGAGAATCTCATCCTTATAGCATTTTGTTATCATTATACGCTTTTAGTTAGCGCTTTATTATACTAGAAGATATGAAGTAATGTAAATGTATCCAATATCCTCCCTCCTCATACAAGGATGCCAGGGCCACCAAAAAATATTTCTCTGATATTTTCAAAATGATAGTGTTTCCAAATAAAAAGTTGTCTTTGTGTACTGAATCACGATTCACCATTGAAAAGGACACGTCACTAATCTCACTTTATCCAAAAGTTCTAATCACGACTCCTAGATAGATGGCCTCTCCTATAAAACTGCATAAGGAGAATACGCAACAGAGGCCCATCTCAGCTAGCTGTCTAGGTACGATTTGTCTCGATATCATTGTTTAGACGAGCATTTCTCCAACTGTGGAGCGTGCCCCCTAGGGTGGCGTGAGATCGAAAAATCGAAAAAAAAACATTACTTAAAAATATCAATTTACTGAAAGGAAACAAAACAAAATACATTCTGACATAATAAAAAATAAAATAAGCATTTACACCGATATAATATGTTTATAAATGTATCAGTGCTGCACACTGTATTTGATAATTAATTTAACAATGCCAAGTAAAGAACAAGTTTAACAATTACCAGTGACCCCATGAGCTTGTCATACATAAAATTATATAAAAAATGTAACACTTATATTGATATTTTCTACGGTTTGTAATTAAATTCGTATTGTCAATTTACGTCGAAGCACATTATTTTAGTGATTTCAATACATTGTTATTGTTTGGATGGGGGTGGGGTGGGGGTGCGCGAAGAAAACTATGACTGAAAATTGGGTCGCAAGTATTGAAAGTTTAAGAAGGACTGGTTCAGACGTAGAGCAGCGAAGACTTTAGACAGCTATCTTGCAGTCATACCTCTCTGACGCCGTCCATTTTAAACCACACTGTGAACCTCCACAGGTGTCGTGTCTCTTGGGCAACCTTGCCCAGTTCTCTTACTATCGTACCCAATGTCTGAAACTGTTGCCATAATCTGGAGACCACCATGCGACACTTGTAGCCAATGAGCGAATTCTATCCGTGTTTATTCAGTTTCTAGCCTGCCAACCGATTTCCAACGATATTCATCGCTTAAAAGATCCTGTGAAATAATTTTAACTGCAATCTGAGTGAGGCTGGTTCCTCTCCCTTTCTTTTAATAATAAAAATAATAATAACTGAAATATCTCACACACAAATTTGGTAGTTTCAGAAAAAATTTTCACCCTTGAACTTCAAATTCCACTCAATTTTTTTTTGAAGGAAAACTACGAATTTCACTCTTAAACTAACATTAGACGCATAAATGTAAATTATTTTCGAAATTACGCATTATAATATCATTTTTTAAAATAAAACTAGGAGATATTATTTATTGCAAAAAATGTATGTGTAACTTTAATTCTAGACAACGGATTAGACAACTTTCTAACGGTCATGAAGACGTCTAAGTTTTCAGTGTATTGTTTTTTAGGAATAGTTATCAGGGGCTCGTATTCTTTAGATGAGTACGGATTTTATGCTCCCGAGGAACTCCCTCCCCCTGTGATCTTTCCCCCCTTCTCTCCTTCCCCCTTTTCCCTTTAGACCAGTGTTTCTCAAAGTGTGGGGCGCCCCCTGGGGGGCGCGATGACCCTACAAGGGGGGCGCGAGCATATTGAAAATTTCAAGATTTAAAAAAAATAACTGGAAAGAGAAGTAAAACAAAATACTTTCGTCCATAATGAAGAAAATACACAACAGCACTGATATAATTTATGTTTATCATCTGGCATTTTTCCGTCATCAAATAGCTATCTTTGATCCCAAAACCAAATTAAAGAAGAAAAAACATTTTGTTTAATTTGCTGTATTTCCTCAATGAGAGATTTTTTTATTACGTTTTAACATAAAATATTACTCGTTAAAAGAAAAACGAAACCCAGACCCTAAAAAAAATTCTAAGAAGATAAACAATTAATCACTGTAATTATTATTGAAATACTGTACATTAGTTGTAGAAAAAGAAAAGGAAGATTTGATTCACTTTTCAGCCAGGCTGCATAATACATTTGTTAATCATTTGATTGACCTTCTAACTTACTAGTATGGTTATTTAGATCATTCGTATTTTTTTCTGAATACACTTTTAAACCGGGAGCGGTGGCGCGGGAAATCTGTGATCTCTATTGAGGGAAATTGAAACTGATCAAGCAAAAGAAAAACCTGCTGAAAGAATACATATTATTCATGATTGAGAAACGCCATGAACATGAAACGAAAGGAAAATTTTCAAATGCTTCCTAAAGAACTCCATCAACCTAATATATGAAGCCATAAGTGTACCACAAGGTTCAGTTCACCTTGTCAAACAGACACAAGAAAGAAAAAGTTCAACTTGCTATTTGTTGTTTACCAAAGGAGTCACGAGTTCGAGCCCAGTACCACTAAAGACCCTCCGTGTAGGGGAGAGATGCACGTTAAATCTGTCAAGAGCTCAAACGTCCTCTTGTTGGAGTGGTGTGGTAGCTAAAAGAGGCCAGCTCAAGTATCGTCCTCGTCACTTAACCATGGTTCAAAATTATATATACGAGGTAGTCTCCAAAAGCCCTCGTGTAGTTGAACAGTGCAACGTTAATATTCTCTCACTCGATCATGAAAGCTCATTAAAACTACAATAAATTGGAACAAAATATGGCAGCTTTGCCAGCAAATAACATTTATGTAATATTAATGAAAAGTGTCTCTGATTTGCGCCCTTTATTAAGGTCTTGCACTTTGAATAATTTTCGTTCAGTGTTTTATTGGATTTTTTTCGCAAATCATCAAAGAAAAATTGAATAGTCCTTGAAAGCCGGTAAGTATACTTTCTCTTAATAAAAGTATTCACTGGAATTCCGATTTGTATCTCATGTACAGTAAAAATAATTATAAACAAATGATTGGGGTGACTGAGTCCCCCCGCAGTACCATTAGCGTTAGTATCGAGTGCGCGTCTGCGCCTGGATTAAAACATTTTGAAGTCTTCTCGCTTTAAATATTAAAAGTAACACAATTATTCTTCATAGGAATTTTATATTATTTTTCATTATTTAACATTAATTCTAAATGCTAATTCTGCGAGATTTAAAATTACAGTTCTTTTAAACAGTTATTTACAATTATAGCATTTATCTAAAAAAAAATCATTTTACATTTTTGTATACAATGTCGTGCACGCAGTTTTACTCTCTTTACTGTTCAGCTATTATATCAATAATAATGTTTTATTTTTTTAAAAAATGAACTCGTGTGAAAAGCTGGTGTTTCAGCCAGTATACGTTTAATGTATTAGTACTGAAGAAGGTATTTTTTATAAATAATATCTTAATACTAAATTAAGAACAAGTTTGATAATTATTAGGGACTTTCATGGGCTTGTCTTGTAGAGCAAAGTTTTTCAAAGGAAGGTTTAATATCAGATATTGACACTGAGTTATTTTTCTATATTTAGCTGAGATTTATATTTGGTCTTCAAAGCAGCCACCGCAGAAAATTTCGGTTTCACAAAGGTAGAATGTTGAAAATGGTAATAGTATACGAAGTGCTTTTGTTTTCAGTACAGAGAATTCATCATCCACCTCTACCCAAAATTCAAAGAGCGATTTATTACAAAATTGCCTTTTAATTTTTCACTGTATGTGAAATGTATGAAGATTTCTTCTTCGGAAGTTGAGAGTCCTTCTGGAGTATCTTGAAATAGATCCCTAATCCACTCGAACTTGCTACCAAATTGTCCTCATCCAGAAAATACTTTTTAAAATTCTTTGCCAACATAGCTAAATGATTTTACATGGTTTTAGAAACAACTTTCACGTGCTGTTCTTCAGATTTGTAAGTTTTGACACAAAACGACCTGGGGCTTTTTTCCCCATCATTTAGTTTAGTGGTGGTAAATCCAAAATGTAAGTATTTTTGAGAATATTTATTGCCTTGATTTAATTTTCGGAACCATTCTCGTCTGTGTACTTGTTGATCCATCATTATCGTCGAATGTTTGCTTACGACTTAAAAATGTATGTATGATTTTGTTTTAATCTACTGCCATAAATACTTAATTACCGTGAATTACAATTAACGTGTAAATTTAAAAAATTTACATTCACAAGTTAGATTTGGTAACTAAAGAAGTATCGAGTCGACCAAAACTGACGAATTGTACGAGGTTTTACATGTTTTGCGCAGATGCCTGATAGGTTGCCCAGACTAACGCAAACGTACTCTATAATGCCAAATGTGATGGATATGATAGAGAGCTACATAGACTAGACTATTTTTCTAATGACATTTGTACTTTGAGAAACGAATACTGAAGGAGAAATAAATTTTTAATTAAATGTATCATTTTGCGAACTGTTCCAATTTAAAAATTAGAGAAATAAAATTAACATAATAATAAGTAAGAGTAATATAGATTTTAAGTAATTTTCTTAAAATATATATTACTTAAAAGTTACATATACAAAAAATTTAATATACTTATCGTATTAATCTGTACGGTTTATAATTAAGATCGTATTGTAAATTTAGCGTCTCTCTCTCAAAGTGCATTTTTATTGCAGTAAATACATTATTGTTGTACAGGGGGCGACAAAAATTATGATTGAAAACTGGGTCGCCAGTATTGAAAGTTTGAGAAACACTGCTTTAGACATTAATTTGATTAGAGGAATTTTTCTTTTATGATTTAGTGACAAGATATCACTGTTTTAAGTATATGACCCATGATTTCTCATTTCCTTCGAGTTCCTTAACCACTTGTTCATAAAAAATATAAAAATTAAAAAAATTACAAAAAAAGGGGTTTTTTTTGGTTGAACATATTAACAGGGTGTATCAATACCCGTACTAAGGGGTCTTGAGTACCACCCTGTAGCCTTTCCCCGGGCAGATACTATTTGAGCGGGGAAAGGTCCAAGGCGGAGGAGTTGCGTACGTCGTCTGTAACAGCTTTCAGGTACGTTCTACCAAAAACGTCTTAGAGGTTGAGAGTCTTGGTAACGGATGGCTAAGTGGTGAGGACTCATTCATATCGAGAAATTCTCCTTGGTTTCGACCATTTCTTCGGCATCATTCTTTTTTTCGAAATTACGAGAACTTTTCTGCATTTATGTTACTTTATATAGCAAATTTATTTTGTTAATGGGTTTATATTTACATAAATGAAATAATTTACAATAATAATAATTTAGCTTTTTTTTTTTTTTTTTTTTTTGTAAAATAATCTCACTTCAAATCATAAAAATCTTTTAATCTCCCCTGTACTGCATATATTTAAGCTCGACGGCTGTCGTACGTATACGAAGTTCATAAAAATAGCACGCATATACGCCACGTATAGCATAAAATGTATATAATTATATAGGTACAACATTTTTGATAATTTTATTAAATACGTATCTGTTTTAAATGGCTATTTTTATTAGAATTATATATATATATATATATATATATATATATATATATATATATATATATATATATATATATATATATATAAATATCTATATCTATATCTATATCTATATCTATATCTATCTATCTATCTATATATATATATATCTATATATATATATCTATATCTATATCTATATATATATATATATATATATATATATATATATATATATATATATATATATATATATACATAAGGATTCTAAATACATGCATTCCTTTTAGACATAAACAGCATAAACAAAATGTAAATTTTTACCGAGAATAATTTCGATATGCCTAAATTTCGATTAATTGGATATTTTTCTTCCACTCACAGCCGAAATGCTGCCCCGAATTTTAGCACCCCTGACAACTGTCCGGGCTATTCAGAGTATATTGTTATATAATATTTAAGAAAAATACATATCCCCTAAAGTAGTTATTTAAAAACCAAGGGAATTTTATGAAAGAGGCATAAAGGAATTATTATTGTTATTATGCAGCTCTTTCTCTATTATATTATTGTTCATGGAGATTACGAAAGAAGGTGATTATATTAAACCAAAGTATTACTTATAAGTAAAATCAAATAACTTCTGAAATGTTGAGAAGTATTAAATTTATTTGAAGATTACATCGAGCAAATTCGACATTTCGAAATGGTACAAATATTTTACTATAATTTTAGAGATGAATTTGCGTAATAATTTCTTACGTAGCGATTTAAAACGTTTTTAAATTGCTGAAGTAAGATACAAAACTTAAAATTAAACGAATAAAACACAAATATCAATTTTTTTTATTACAGAAAAAAAGAACGAAAAATACTAAACTAAACTCAGTGGCGCAACAACCCATAGAGGGCCAAAGCCTACTCTACCCATCTCAGTTTTCCTGACCTTGGACATTGAGGTGCATGAGCAGATGTTCCGGTCAGATGGTCCTTCTGGCGCGAAACCCCCAGTGTTTAGTTCCGAATCAAGATTTTTCTCATTTATCTACCCACTGAAGAGATGAAAGGTTGAGTCAACCTTGCTCTGTCCGGAGTTTGAATTGTGGACCTGAGGCGTGAAAGCGCGACACGCTTCAACTCAGCCATTGGGCTTCGAACAATAAATAAAGATGGATTATTTCAACCAAAATTGATCTAAATCATCCGAAGTGCAGGAATTTCGTAGAAAAGCGATCTTATTTTCATCCGCACCCTTTCCATGATTTGCGATTATTCTTTTATAACAAACAATCATAAATGAGATGGAATTCTTACAAATATTATCAAATAGCACTTTTCACACGAAATAGTGTTGCCTGTTTATCTCAAAACCTTTTTTTCTCTAGAGTTTGTTCTGTTTAATGTCATTATACTTTATCAAACAACTTAATACCCTATTCATCTCAATGAATAATCAATTTATCAACATAACATCGCAAAGTTTATAGGATAGTTACATTACTAAATGGTAATAAATAACTCATAAAATACCACAGATAAATATTTTTAGAAAACATATGTGTTTATTTCCACACACACATATAACATACATATGTATAATCATTAAAAATAAACTAAAATACTTTAATTTTAACTTAGTGCTACCATTGCAAGCTCTTAGGGTTAGAACTAATACTGCAGGGTTAAGCATACTTTCGAGGCGCACTACTTAGTTTATAATGGACTTTTTTTTAGCTAGCCGGTAAAGACTAAGAGTTAACAAACAAAACTGTTTACTCAGTAAAAACGAAACGGGTACTACACAATTACACAAATACTATTCTAAGTTAAACATTTAAACGTGTGTCGTCTGGGTTTTGGGATCACATCTCGCCTCCATGTGAAGCGAGCTGAGTCACCTGTAAGAGCGCATGCAGTGTGTTTCCCTCCATGAGCGCTTCACATATATACATACTGGGGCACTCAAAAGTCCGCTGACATTTGAAAGTTCAATAATTTACGGAATAATGTAGATACACACACAGAGAGAGTTAAAAATTGACACACATGCTTAAAATGGCATAATGGTTCATTACAATTAAAAAAGTGTAAAAAGTGACCAAGAGATGGCGCTGGACAGCCAAATGTCAGTGACGCCACATGAAAATTGTGTATAAAATGAGCTGTAGTCAGAAGGAAAATAGATCCAATCACCGTCATGCCACTAAGCAGAATGTAAAACACCACTCTCGTCAAGCCCAACGTCGAAGACTTGTCCAGATATGGAATTGAGGACTGTTTTTACAGTCCAGAGGCCCAAAAAAGCAACGCCTATTAAAGGAAAATAGATGCACCAGCAATTGGGGCTTGTTAGCTTTACCAGAAAAGGCATTGCTAGTCAAGCTTTAGTATCAGAATAGAGAATCTGTTACTGCAACTTTACGATCCAATCACCATAAGAAGGGTTAGAAAGGTCTTTTGCGTACATCATTTGGTGAAGATTGCATACTGATCCACCACTTCCTTCATGCTTGTCCTCTTAGGGGGGCCCAGACCTCAACCCGTGTGATTATTGGTTATGAAGTTACCCGAAGTCGCAAGTCTACCGTCATCATCTGACCTCATTAGGAATGCTAAAAGACAAAATCCGATAGCAATTTTTCACCATACCTATAGATATGCTCCACAGTGTTGTTTCCAGCATTTTCTCTGTCGACCGCTGGTATTGTTGATGTAAGATGGCTGACATGTTGAACACTTGTTATAAAGAAGATCGTGTTGCTAAAAATCAATTGCTTTGCTTAGTATTGGTTTTGTTATATAAAGCGCCATCTGATGGCCATATTTTGCTCTTTTTTAGTTTCAATTAAACCTTATGTTATTTCAAGCATGTGTGTCAATTTTTATCCCTCTCCCGACACTATCCGTGAATTATTGAATTTTCAAATGTTTACAGACTTTTGGGTCACCTGGTACATATGATGGACAAATTAAGTATTATGCAAAACAGAGAAAACCTAAATTCTGAAACCAAAAGCCAATATATAAAGAATAGTCAATTGACCAAAATGGAAAACTATTATGTTTTCTAGAGTGTCTCCCACTTAGGCCAGTGAAGTAGGATTAAGCGGGTTTAATATGCTCTTAACTGTCCCATTCCGCGGGAATTTTATACATAGTACGGCAAGAAAAAATTGAAGACAATGAACTATGATTAAAAAATTCTTAGGCCTAAAATTTGCACGTGTAAACATACATTAATCTCTCAAACAATCAAACAAATATGAATGACCATTATATAAACAAAGTTGTAGCAAAAAGATACAATTAAGAAGAGAAAACATAAAAATAAGAACTTACCTAAAATTTCGTATATATAATGTAAACAAATGGAAGATATAAAAGTACATTTTTGTTTTGTCTTGGAAGACCAAAAACAGGAAACTAACTATAACTACGGCACCATTTGTATATCAATTTCGGGACCAATAGAATTTAAATAACAACTAATATAAATTAGTAACAGTGTGAAAGTTATAAATAATTAAATTCTATTATTCACAATATTTGTATTTTTACAAATATATGTATATAGAAAGTTACTAGGATAATCATGTTCTAAGCAATATTTATAAATCTTTTTGTAGTTATTAGGTTTTTCTGTATAACTACAAAATCATCATTCCTTTGAACGTAATTTGGAAAAATAATTCTAAAAATTTGTGTCTGAAGATTTCTAGTTCAAAAGGACACTTTACTAATGTTAAATTAAAAAGAAAATTATTATCAATTTTTAAATGTAGATCACGAACGTCTATATATTATTTGAGTCAAGATTGGTATTTGTTGAATTCAGATATTATGGATGTGTGAAAATTAAAACTAGGACTACAACATAAGTTTTTACTAAAAATAATTAAATCATCTATGTATCGAAAAATATAATTTATATTAGTATCTATATTTTCATTTTCAAAGAAATGTAGATAAATATTTGTCAGGCAATAGCCCCCCACCCCCTTGTCGCAGCCTCTTAATTTGTTAATAATAAAAACCACTGTAAAAAATAAAGTTTCCTGCTAATACTAGTTAAATAATTGTATTAAATTGTTCATAGTTTATTAGAGAAAATTTTTCATTTCATATTATATATTTTAGCTCCTTTGAAAATAATCAAAGTTTTATATAGGGGCAGTGCTTCTCAAACTTTCAATATTTGCAACCCAATTTTCAGTCATAATTTTCCAAGCGACCCCATCCTCCCTTATACAATAACTATGTATTAAATGCAATAATAAAGCTACAATGCGTATAAATGTGTATCAGAGTACAATGTGTACTGATACATTTATAAGTATCTTATATCAGTATGAATATGTATATTTTTAATTATGTCAGAATGTATTTCGTTTTGCTTTCTTTCAGTAAATTGATAATTATTTTAAATCTTTTACTTTCGATTTTTCGATATGCTTGTCCCCCTAGCGGGCGCGCATCTCACAAGTTTGAGAAATGCTGTCTTGGGGCTATATTCAAATCCAAATCCATTCAAATTAATATTTCATTTAAAGATTTGAAAACTGAAAGTACACAATACGCATTGTAGTATCGAATATAAATACAAATTGTGTAACTCTGTGTGCATTAAATACCTATTAAACCATAATCTTTAAGAATTGAAAACTGTAATAAAACATTTAGAAAGCAAATTTGCAAACAAAATACAATCCAACTATAAAGAGAAATCGTGGACTATTAATCTTTATAAAAATTTAAGTTTAAACTCAATATAAATAAAAAACAACTTTTCAGAAGGCACCGCTGGTAGATTTTGCTGCCTGTTTTTGTGAGCTATATTCCCATAAATTATTGATACACTTGGTAATTTTTGCATTAATAACTGCTTAGTAATGGCAGAATGTATACGATTAATTATTTTAGATGTACTTTTTACATCGGGTACGATTGTTAGAGTCCACCAATGTTCAGCCGGCTATACAAAAAACTCCAAGGATCAAGAGGCTTTAGGGCGAAGTAAAGGTGGCTTTACGACAAAGATACATGCACTTGTTGATGCACTTGGAAATCCACTGAAATTTACTTTAACTATGTAATTCACTTCGTTTTATTACTTCAACGGTTGCACCAATAGTAGTTTTTATTTGGGTTACAAAATTTTCTCCTGTGTAGCCAGCATCAACCAGTATATTTTTTAACTTCAGAGAGGTTTTTTTCAGCCTTTTCCACCATTTCCACAGCACTAAATGTTATATGGATTAATGCTGAAACTTTTGAAGATCTTGAAAGGTCGTTTAAGCAGTTAGCTGAGGAAAAGTTAAAAATTCCTACTAAAGACAGAGATATCAAGTTTATTGTGAAAGACGTACAAATAGAGAGAGAGAGTTCTATGGCGTTCAAATCCATACTGAGCAAGAGCCCTTGCATCTGATTTATCGGACTTTGCTAAAAGTTCCGTGAGACAAGATAAAGCTTTTTACTTTACGAGTATTAGCTCGATGCACGGCAATATTTTTGTCAATAAGAAAATGTGATAAACCAAGCTCATATTTTCCAGTGTTTTCTAAAGTTACAAAAGAGGAAGCTTCATTTGAACATTGACGGAATTGTCTTTTGAAAGAGAATAAAGTTTAGTAAAGAATGTATCAGTAAAATCATTTCATGCATAACGCTATTTTTTAGTGTTTTAAGATTTAAATTATTTGTATCTCAATATTTTTAGACTTGATATCTCCTCTGTTTATTTTCATAAGTATACCTTCTAATTTTATGAAGTGACATAAACGTCATTAAAATTCTATGCATATTTTGAATAAAATTTTTTTAAGTATTAAAAATTCAGGGATAAAACGGGATGAATTTAAATTAATAAAACTATCTGAAATATACTTTAAATGCATAAACAAAACCAACCAAAACATTTTTTAAAAAAAAACAAATGACGCTGAAATTTTTAATTTCTAATGAGCAATAATAAAAATAAAGAAAAATATCCTTTGTGAATTTTCTAAAAAGCTGATTTTTATTTTTAAAATTAGAAATTATCTTGTAATTCATAAAATTCACTACTTATTGGATCGAATCATTTTATAAATAACTTTAATTTATAGCTAGTTGAAATCCTTAACTATATATATATATATATATATATATATATATATATATTATATATATATATATTTATATTTCGATTTGATTTAATTCTAATTCTAATAGTGTGCTTCTTTGTAACGATTGAATGTAGCCACGGTAACTGAGTGGTCATGGTCACGTTGGATTTTTCTAGAATCATAGTTCTCATTTTGGTGGGGAAGTTTGAAGAGTAGATGTTGATCTCAACGACCGAGTTTTTCAGAATTGCAAGGACCGTTGCCAATTGTCATTGTATAGTTTTTAAGTGCGACGTTAATGAAAAAATGAATCTTTAATTGAATGATGAAAGTACCAAAGGGGAAAAACGTTTTTTCAACAAAAGTAAAAATGCATCATTACTAAAGTCCATGTAAAATTTCTAATTATGCGTTTTTTTAAAGTTGGGATCTTTTCGGAAATCATAAATTTAATCCTCATTCATGCAAATAAATAATTAAAATCACAGAGATAAGAATAACATTTAAATTAAGAAAAAGTTCCCAAAATATTATCCTATAATCAGATAAACTCAATTACTCATTCTTTTATATGACTAATTTGAATCATAATTCTAGAGTTATGTTCTAATGTTTAAGGTATCCGACTACGTTCGGAACCATGATTTTAAAAAAGAGCATAAATGGATAATTTTCATGATATTTAGTGTCACTTAGATTAGAATACATGTATAAAATTGTTGTAAGGACACATTTTGACAAAAAAAAATATTTAAATACAATATTTTGGCAAAAAATTAAAAATAACCTTTTTCGAAATGTTCTCCTTTTATAAGAAATGCTTCTAAAATAATAATATTTCGCTTATATAAAGTAAAGACTTCTTCAGAGAGTCTGAACTAAGGTTTTGAAAAATTCACATTATTTTCAGAGTTCCCACCAATTGAAATAATCACTGGCGTTTTTTTCTTAAAATTGCTCGCCTCTGTTGTTGTAAAATATGGATATAAACCCCTTTCTAAGTTGTATATTTCAAAAATTCTTGTTAAGCCTCTGTAGAGAGGTTTGAGCTATATACAGGCAGAATATTATTATAATAGAAGCATTTTTCACAAAAGGAGAACATTTTGAAAATTGGTCATTCTATGTTAATTTTTTGTCAAAATATTGACTTAAATAATTTTTTATTGTAATAATATTCGTAAAACAATTTTATATACATTTTCTAATCTAAGTGACATTAAATATCCTAAATATTATCTATTTATACTCTTTTGCAAAATCACGGTTCCGAACGTAGTCGGATATATACCTTAAAGCCTTCATATCCATCTTTTTCTAAGAGGGGTTGATGTTACATAGTGAAACAGTAGCAAATGGACTACGAATGACTTCTAAAGAGTATCCGTTCTCTGAAACCTAATTTAAAAATACTGTCAAACCTCCATATAACGAACCTCTATATTGCAAAATTTTCTGTGTAGCGAACTTTTTCTTGGAACCAGACATTTCACGATTTTCTTCGTAAAATAACCTCCCAATAGCGAAACGCATTTTGTATATAACGTACTTTTCTCTTGTGAGTCAACTTTTTTTCTCCCTGTTTTTGAAGTATTTCTCGACATTTCGAGCTATTCTCTCTTTTACCACATTTTATGGTGGTCATAAATCTTGAACTGGTTTTATTTGGTGCCTAACTCGCCGAGGGCAATGGAATTCTGGGAATTTCATCGAAGAAATGCAACCTTTAACCTTCAATGTCCAGTTCACTGGAAGCATCTTCGATATCCCTTTCACCCTCAGTGGAGTCTCGTGTCCTTGAACTAGTCTCCGCTCATTTGTAGTATTGCTCAATCGTACTGGTTACTTCGTTTCTTGTAGCTCGAAAACGTAGGTGCTTGAGCATCAAAGAAAAAAATTTAATTCTTCAGAAAATGGATAAAGGCGTCAAGAAACTTTTCTTGCAGTTTTTCTTTCTTTTTTATGGGTAAGATATAATATATATTAATTTATAAAAAAGGTGGGAATAATTACTTATTTTAATATATAGTGTTAATGAATTTAAAATATTTGTTTTTTGGGGTTTTCGAAGAAAATTGAAAAAGGATCCTCTATATAATGAGTTTTCCATATGACGAATTTTTTTTCGGGATTTAGCAACTTCTTTATGCAGAGGTCCGACTGTATTCCATCGAGAAAAAAACCCCTTTCATTGTCACCGGAAAAGATTCGCGGCTTAAGAACATGGAGTAAAATTCTGAAATATAATCCTTTCTCACGAAAAAGAGGCACTTAAAATGCAATACTTCGAAAAATCCTATGACTAATTCCCAGTAAAACCTTGAGCGAAGTGTACAATCTAAACATCTTGGCAATCCTTTACATAAAACAAAGAGCTATTGTACGTATGAAGCGTTAGTTCGAATATGATGAAATAAGAAAGGTCTATTTTCAAAAATGTTCTCAAGATTCTCACTACTAGTGCTTTAACACGTTTCAATTAAATTGATTTACAAAACGAAAGTTGAAACCTTTTAAGTAGAGTAAATTACATGAATTTAAAAGCTTATATCCTAATCAATTTCTATGCTAATTATTGTAAAATTTTTTAACCATAGATCCTAAACTTCATATGATAGCAAGTCTTAGTTAATAGTTTCATTTTTACAACTAAGCAATGCAGTTTTTTATTTTCTCAACTGCTCATATAAATTTCTTCTATCCATTTACAAAAAGAAAAATGTTCTTTCTTAAAATTATGATGAAAAGAATGTGGTTAAATTTATATCTAAATTTATTCATGAGAAATTTGTTATTTGTGAAGAATTGTTTAAATATGGTCATATCTCACTTCTATCCTGTTGAAAATTTTTTTGGTTAATTTATAATTAAATAATTTTTGTTTTTATGCTCTTCAAATTTCTTTTTGCTAAAAGGGAGATTAGAAAATTAATATTCGATTTCACATTACTTTTTGATTACTACTTTATTTATAATTGTATTTATCAAGAATTTGCCGGAATAGGAACTACGTGAGTTTTCTTGTTTTTTTTTTTAAGTTTGCCTTTCGTTCAGAAGATTTCGTATATTTCGTATAAAATTTTCACGCAGCTAATCGAGTTATAAGGAAACAACAATTCAGATAAAACTAATAATTTTTGTGGGATATAATTAAAAACATCACGAATTGAATTTAATACTAAAAATTTCCTCATATCAATTTCAGCTCGGGAAGCCTTAACACTTCGACAGAGAAACTTACTAATATGAATTCCACACGGTTTCCTGTAAGCCAATTGTCTTCAAACTGCGTTCCACGGAACCCAGGGGCTCCACAAGGCATACCCAGAGGTTCCACGAGTGACGATAAAACATCGAAAAGAAAATTATAAATGTGTATGCAAATGGATCTGTGAAGTTTTTGTAACCACAAAGCTCAGTTATTAAAATTGAAAATTTTATTTATACATAATAACTTGATTTTGTGTAATACTTTAACTTTTATTATAATATAATATAATATATATTATACACATATAAAGTTTTTTCTTCTGAGATGTACAATCTACTAGATTATGAATATTCTATTGTTTACGATCCCGAGTTCTACGAAATAATTCTTATACTTGTTAGCAAAATGTTTTGCATAAGTTTTAAGTTTGCAAATTCATGCAAAATACACAGGATTTCTCATAATGCTATAAACATTTTAATGCTATTCAGAACTATGTATTTAAGTGAAAAATATTTCTGAACGTGAATGGCAACAAAAACAAATTAAATGCAGAATATTAAATGTGATTACAGATAATTTCATTGGACCTAGATCTCGTTAGTTTGTGTTAAAAAAAAAGAAAAACGAGCCTTACACATTAGTCGTATATGATGTGTAACACCTGACATGTTATCTTAGTAAATACGCAATAGTAACTTATATATCCTGAAAAAAATGAATTGGGTATGATTGGAAATAATTTTCTATCGAATAATTATATCTTTAATGAAAATTTTATTTAATTAACACCAGAAGTAATGCAATTTTTTTTATCAAAAATAATTATTCTTGATCAATTTGGAGAAGAGCGGAGACAATATACTTACGAAAACTAAAATATGACACATATACTTGTGATTTCAAAGTATTTAAAAACCGTTGAAAAACAGCGTCACTAACATTACCACTGTTAGCTCTCGAAACATTTTGATTTGTGTTTATTTCGAGCTTGAATTTATCATTCAAAAAAGCTATGAGCAGCTCAGATTTTGGAAAACTGAAGTTAAAATCACCCTTCAAAATCATGGAAAGCGAGTGATAGTTTTCTTTAAAAGAGCAGAACCACCTTCGGTATACACTGGTGTGCAAAAATTAAGGACGAAGTCGAAAAATTAGCATATCAGCTGAACGAAGAGGCAGAGCGGACAGAAAGACCAATCAGGAGATTAAGTAAGGGGATGTACGGTAGCACATGCGCAGATATGCAGGTAGACGTAATGGGGGAGTGTCTGAGTAGTATAAAGTATGTTGTCGGTGTAAGATCAGTATTTCTGGCAAAGAGATTGCACGCCGTATAGCAGTTAAAATCACACCGAATTGCTGCCTCAGCGAGAAATGGCAAATAATCAATCTGTTAGACGACATCTGGATGCTTTTACCCGAGGTCGAATCATTGGGAAGTTGGAGGAAGGCCGCAGTGTGACAAGTGTGGCTGCAGAGTTCGGAATTGCTCACAGCATCGTTTCACGACTTTGGAGACAATTTCAAACTACAGGAACAGCTATCCGGGGGTTCAGTAGTGGTCGTCCACGAGGAACCACACCCGCAGATGACCGGTACATTGTCTTACAGGCCAGAAGAAACAGGCGGCAGACAGCGGGAGAAATCCCTAGACACACGACACAGGCGACTGGACGACCGATATCGCGTTTTACCGTGGCCAGAAGACTGCACGGTGGTGGTCTGTTTGCACGACGCCCTGTACGGTGTGTACCTTTAACGCCTGCCCATCGGAGAAGGTGTTCTCTGTGGTGCCGGGAACACCGGAATTGGAGAGACAATGAATGGGGACGAGTACTCTTTACAGATGAGAGCAGATTCGGTTTGAGTAGCGATTCTCATCGCATA
This sequence comes from Trichonephila clavipes, assembly GCA_019973935.1. Lineage (NCBI taxonomy): Eukaryota > Metazoa > Arthropoda > Arachnida > Araneae > Nephilidae > Trichonephila > Trichonephila clavipes. The sequence continues at coordinate 700,451 of BMAU01020284.1, read as the reverse complement.
CTCATCTGGAGAGAGCGGGAAGCCGCAATCATCCCTCGAACAGCATTGAAAGGGACAGGTATGGAGGTCGCGGTGTTCTCGTTTGGGGAGGCATCATGCTTGGAAGTCGTACAGACCTTCACATCTTCGACGCAGGTTCAGGCAACGGGACCCGTTATTGTAACGATATTCTTCTTCCATATGTGCGTCTTTTTTAGAGGCGCTATGGGTTTGCAGTTCCTTTTCATGGACGACAATGCACCATGTCATCGCACAGTAGCTGCCGAACAGCTCTTAGAGTGAGGATATTGAACGTATGGATTGGCCGGCACGATCTCCGGATCTCAATCCCATAGAGCATGTATGGAATTTCTAGGCAGACGCTTGGCAGCTCGTACCTTACCACCAGTAACGATTCGGGAGCTTCGATTGGCGCTGCAAGACGAATGGGCAGCAATGCCTCAACAACTCATTGACACCCTCATTCTCAGCATGGGCAGACGCTGTGATACCTGCCTAGCAGTCAGGGGAGATCATATCCCCTACTAAAGACCGGATGTTTCTTGCTGGACACCCATCACATGGATGTTTCGCCCTTCAGTCGCATTGCGCTCCATGCTACTTTTTCAATCAAGCTTCTTTTTATCCCTCTGATTTCTCTTTTAGTAAGTGTTGCTTACATATTACACATGTCCTTAGGTATTGGGGATCTTACGGTATTAAATGTGTTGATTTGGAAATCTTTTGTACTAAGTTATATTGAAACAACCGTCTCGTCCTTAATTTTTGCACACCAGTGTATGGTAAAAGTACAAAATGCAGGAAATCTTTAATTTTTTGTACCGTTTGATTTCAAGAAATATATGCGACCACCGAAATCACTGTTTGTCCGTTTAAGCATTCTGCCGCACATATGTCCCTCAATATCGTTACTAACAATACCCAGTCCACTTGTTTGACGATAAGTAATGTTCTTATGAGGAGTCACAACATGTGAGTTTTTCTGTTTGCGATAGATCGCTACACCAGCTGCTGTGCGGCCCGGTCGTTTAAACTGTACGCAGAAATCGAAGTTAGGTATCGAAACACGTTCGTCATTATCTAACTGACAACATGAGTAACGAACATTTTTATGAAATAACGTCGTCGAAATCTGTTTGGTGAGCCCTTTGACAATTGAGCGAAAGGATCGCAAGTTTATCCTGGGTGAAATCTAAGACTTGTTGATATGTGCGAAGTGGATTTAGAGTATCATTAGGTGGATGACCAGAGTATTTAGTTCTTCCGAGCTATAACCTCTTATCTTTAGGATTTGAGTGACTGTGACGAATTCACACTCTTCCCCTTTGTTAATAAAAAAAATACTTAAAAAGTAAAATATATACTTATATCAGAGTAAAAAATTAAAATTTAAGTCAGTGGGTGGGCGAGGTGAGGCCTGACCAATAGGAATGTAGCTTAGAACTCAGTCGTTGTAGAAATGAGAGAAACATTGAATGAGATTTGAAATAAGAAAAGCAGCTTTTTAAAAGCTAATGAAAAATAAAACACATTTTAAAAAAATAGAAAGGAACGTGTAAATTTAAATTTGATCTGGATAAATAATTTTCCAGGGAAAATTAAAGTTATTTAAAGTAAATTTGAAAATAGCGAGTTCCTGGGAATCGAACCATCGTGCTTTTAATATTGTCGGTGAATGATGCTTTAAGAAACTTCAATTTGATTAATATGAATTTTAGCTGCATCTGCCCAGATTGGCGCGGCATACTGATTAAAACTGGTCTTAGGAATAGTGTGTAGATAAGCAATTTATTTTCTCTGCTCCAATATAGAGATTCTTGCAATTAAGGGGTAGATTTTACAGACCGATTGTGAATTTAGAGGCAAGTGCTCGAGTGCTTGATGGCTACTAGAGAAGTATCCCGATGCGCTGTACACCACCACGTGCTCTCATTGGTCAAATCAAATAGCGCACGCTTATGTCACTTCCTGTTACACACATCCGTCCATTTTCACGAAATCACTCCAACGAATATCCAGCAAGCGAGAGGAAAGATGTTACACATAAAAAATGCAAGTACATATCCCAGTTACTAAATATAATACATGAGTTGGTGATACTTAAATCCCAAATTAATATTGAATAAATTATGTTAAAATTACATTAATTTTTTTATAACAAATACTGTACTTTTTTTGTCTTTACATTAAGTACCTAAAACATGTTGATCTAATTTAAATATTATTTTAAGATATATTCTCCTAAGGGTGTGTCTTTGGAGAGAATAGGGTTTCCCGAAAACACCTTGTAGTTAGAAGGGTTCCGTGAGTCGAAAAAGTTTGAAGACCACTGCCGTAGGCCATAAATGGTAATGAGAAAATTATTACATTTTTCTATCTCTGTATGCAAATTTTACTGCCATACTGTCATATAAACAATAATATTTATGTAAATCAATTTTTTTTACAAAATATAGCCAAGAATTGCTCGGCAATTTTTAGCCATCATGTATACAATCTTTTAATAACAGAAAAGGAACTTTTCCCCGATATTATGGTTAAAGAGCAGTAATATCGCAAATTATACTACATCATACTACATACTTGTATCAAACTACAGTAATGCCTTAATTTCCCTTAGAGAAAGAGTAATATTTTTACCTGATAAGATTCTCCAATCGTTTTATTAATCGGCATCGCCGTCGAAAGGTTTCCCGACATTTTGTCGACGACAAAATGCTTATAGTCGAGGACATTAGGTAAATTGTATTCAACCTTCTTTCTTGGTCTGTCAGGATCATAAGCATGAACAGTAGTAACATGAACTCCGGCAGGTGCCCCAGAATAAATCCGGGGCTGATGCATCAAAGGCCTGAATACAAGTTTGCCTATAAAAACAAAACAATTTTTTAAAACTTTCATTTCCAAATGTGAAACAATCACATATATTGGCTGTTAAATTTTTAATTTTTTTAAAAATTGGATCTCTATAAAAGGTAGATGAGAATCGGGTAATATGGAATACCGAGGTGTTTTGGCTGTGTTCGTAGTTGCTAATGCGAGGAAGAACCCTGAAGTAAAGAAAAGAAACTCTCGTGCTATCTTGCAGTGAGAGTTGACAGATTGTTGTTGCCTTACGACTCGCTAAAGAATAAAGTGTGTTTTTCTATGTTCAAGAGTTTTCAAACATTTTTACTTACTTGTGACTTGAACATTGAAGTTAAGCATAATATTGACTAAAAGAATTCTAGTTAGCAATACTGTGATCAATTTTTACCTGACCATGTTTTGTTCTTCAGTTTAAAGGTTCATTTTTCGAAATGGAGTGTTGGGTATTATGGAATACGACGTAAAAATATCGTTCCTTATATGACCCGACAAAATATACCGAATAAAAATAAAGTTAAAAATTGAGTTCAGAGTGAAGCAATAGTTATGAATTAGATAAATAGTAATAGAGCTTCATTTAAACTAAAATACACTTTTTAAAAGTTGAATCCATTGGAAGGGAAACAAAACATAAACACAACAACAGGAAAACTAAATTTTCTTCTATAATAACGTACTCTCCATATAAAACAGTGATAGAGGATAAACTAAAAGAAAAGGACAAAAAGAAAGAACCAGAGGTTTCAGAACAAAAGAATATTCCAAGACACTTTGTTAAGAAACCAGACAGAACTTCTAGACATAGAGATGACTCCAATATTAGAAGCAATGAATCGTTCCATTCTAATGGATCATCTGTAATGAACTTTGGCTTTTATAGTTAAAAATAACTACGTTTTATGAAATCCTAATTAGTTTTTCTATGAGATATTTAAACCACTTATTCCGTATGACCTGACTATTCCATATTACCCTCCATTTATCATTTTTTTTTAAAAAAATAAACTTTTTTATAACATCAAAATAAATATTCTTTTTTACAAGTGATATTTAGTTCTTTACAAACGTTTATAGTATACATCATGATTATTTTGGAAATTTTAATCAAAAACCAGTAAAGTTATTTTTAGAAATGTATAAATGGTATTCCGTAATACCCGACTCTCATCTATAGCTTAAATTTTTGAAATAGTTTAAATCAAAGGTAATAAATGTGAGAGTTTCATAAATTTACGAATAAAATATTCAAAGTTATAATTCTATTTAAAGAAGAAACTAAGGATACATATGCACAGGTTTTAGAATCCATTTATTGTAAATTCTAATGTTGGTATAAAAAATGTATATAACAAAATAAATAATAAATATAAATAAAATATAATATAAATATAAATAAAATATAATATAAATATAAATATAAATGTATTTTCTAAGTAGTACATTGAAAGTTTCCGTCTATTTTTTGATATTACTATATTTTTTTCTCAGAATACCCATTAAGTTGTACTTTTTTTTTATCAAATATTTAATGTAATTTTAACAAAAAGTTTCGACTCTCTTGCTGCTATACCCGTTCTTCGCACGGGTGAACTGAAAAATTAAACAATACAAATTGAAGAATAAAGAAGTTTTTAGTGAGTTAATTTTCCGTGAATTGCAAATTAAATAAAAAAAAAAAAAGCTTTTTGCATATCTCAGCGGAACAAAAAAAAAAAAAAAAAAAAGAAAGAAAAAAACACCTTTGTTAAATTTTAAGTATGTAGATCAGTGCTTCTCAAACTGTGGGGGGCGCGAGCATATCGAAAATAAAAGATTTAAAAAAATAATTAGTTTACTGGAATGAATTAAAACAAAATACTTTCAGACATAATAAAAAATGCACTTTTACTCTGATATAATTTATAGGCGATATTAAGCCATCAAAAATAAAAACTTCTTCAATACCTAATTAGCTATCTTTGATCCTATAAGCAAATAAAAACTTTTATTTGATTTGCTGTCATCCCGTGATGAGAGATTTTTTTATTACGCTTTTTTTAACCTAACATACTACTCTTCAGAGAAAACCAGATCCCGGACCCAGAATCGAAAAAACTTTAGAAACATAAAAAAATCATCACTGTCATTATTTTTGAGAAATACTGCACATATAGCTGTAATCTGTTTGACCTTCTAAGTTATTGGTACAGTTAGTTAATACCCCTCTCTTACGTGTTCTCTGTTGTGCTTTTTTTCATGCAAAAGAGTTTTATGATATTTGGGGGAAAAAAACCACGGAGAACACACACACAAGCACATGAAGGATTACTTGGCCAAGACATATTTTTATAAATATTATCAATGTATAAAGCATAACGAAAATCGTTTTACACAATTTTTTAGCAGTAACATACATATTATCATAATGAATATACTTTTTACCCTGAAGTGGTCGCGCGGGACACACAGATTACGAAATCGTTAATTCTGGCAAAACTGTTTATTTATTACCAAAGAAAAATTGAAAAGTCATTGAAAGTAGGTAAGTAAACTTTCTCTTAGCTAAATTATTCACTGGAATTATGATTTGTATCGTGTACAATAAAATAATTATAAAAAAAAAAGGATTGGTGTGACTCAATAACCCCGACCGTACCGAGTGCGCGCCTGCTCCCGGGTTAAAACATGTTGAAGTCTTTTCACTTTAAATATTAAAAATAATACAATTATTCTTCATCGATATTTTATATTATTGATCATTATTTAACATCAGTGGCGCACACAAGGGGGGTCCGGAACCCCCCCAAAGCCCTTGATTTTTTTCCGATTGATTATAATTCTAAGTTTATAGTACACAAAATTTAGTTAGGTATTTGTTATTAATGATTAATTTTATTAGTTAATGCTAATTATTTATTCAAGAATTAGTTTTTTACTGTGTTTTGTTCCCGAAAATCGACAAAATCAAAAGGAACCTGATACAAGATTGGTGAACTTTCGACCCCGGACCCCCTTGAAAAATTCCTGTGTGCGCTACTGTATAACATCAATTATAAATGCTAATTCTGTGAGGCTTAAAATTACAATTCGCTTAAAACTAATTATAAGTTGAGCAACGATTTAAAAAAAAAAAAATCATTTTACGTTTGTGTAAACATTGTCGAGCACTTGGCTTTGCTTCCCTTACAATTCAGCTATTATATCAATAATGTTTTATTTTCTTATAAATGAACTAGAGCAAAGAGCGGGCACTTCTCAGCCGGTATACTTTTAATGTATCAGTGCTGCACAGAATATTTCATAACTAATTAATACTAAATTAAGAACAAGTTTAATAAGTATTAATGACGTCCATGAGCTTGTCTTGGAAAGCAAAGTTTTTATAAGGAATGCTTATTATTAGAAATTGACCCTCTGAGTTCTTTTTCTATATTTAGCAGATATCTATATTTTGTCTTCTAAGCAGCTACCGCATTTTGTAATATGTTCAATTTAAAAATTAGAGAAAGGAAAAATAACAATAATTATCCTATTTTATTTATTTATTTATTTTGCTTAAAAGTAGTATACAAAATTTTTAATACTTATGTTACTAATTTGTATGGTTTATAATTAAGATCGCCTATTGTAACTTTAGCGTCAAAGTGCATTATTATTGCATTCAGTACATTATTAATGTATAAGGGGGCGCGAAAAAATTGTGATCGAAAAGGGGGGCGCCAGTATTGAAAGTTTGAGAAGCACTGATGTAGATCTAATAGCTGATAAGAAGGATTTTTTTAAAATTTATAACTCCCCTAATACTCTTGAGGGTCGATTTTTGAAAATACCTCCCTAAACTGATCTCTGCTCAGCAAAAGTAACACATTGTTAAAAGTTTTGTGTAATGAACGCTTAAAATAGTGTAAATAATTTATATCTTAAAGTGTAATACATTAATATTACTTTCTGTTGTATTTATTTATGTTAAAATTGTAATATTTGCAAGCAACGGCGTTTCTCAAATTATAATGGCGATTCAATGAAAAACATAGCGAAATGTTAACGATAGAGTGAAGTTGGCAAATCTCTAGCTACTTTCATAGCTCGAGCTTTATTAGAGCTTTGTAAGACCCGCCGTGTAGGGGAGCGATGCACGTTAATATTTTATCCACCGCATTAGGATTTACCGCAGTTTTTTTTCATACAATATTTTTTTTTGGATCACTACATTGAAAATTAAGGGATATACGAGTACATAAACAAAAAACTCCACTTTGGGAAATTTAATCCGTTAGAGCTAGGGTTTCTGATTTCCCGGGTTTTTCCATTCCCGGGGATGTCCGGGAAATCCCGGGATTCCCGGGAATACATCAAAATTTCAAAAAAAATTTAAAAACAAGTTATTTTTAAATAAAATCAATAATAATTAAATAAAATAAGGATACATATAAACTCCAAAAGTAATACTTATTTATATAATGAGCTAAAAAATACAAAAATATACAATAAATTGATTATTAATTTTTAAAATAAGATTTCAAAAAGCATAAGCAATTAATACTTTTATCATTCAACCTAGTTCTAAGCTTTGTAACGAACAATCCAGCAGCAGAAAATGCTCTCTCGGCTTCAACTGACGTTGGAGGAATTGTTTTTAAAGCATCACAAAGTTTTATTATGTTTGGTGATGGATTTTCAGTCGAGTCGAACAACTGCATCTCTTGTTTCATGATTTTTTTGAAACTGGTACTTTTTTTGGTTGAACAATATAAAACTTTTATTTTAGAGTAAATTGCTTTCTCTAATTTTTCGTCTTATTGTCAGAGGTTTTTCTTTCAAAATCTCCAGGCTCTCTTCTTCTGAGTGTGAAGAGTTGGATATTGATTCCTCTTCTTCGCAGAAAAGCCTTGTCCCTATCATTTGGGCTTATCTAACCAAACAATTTTTACCAGGAAATCGCGAAATATCGCCAGTAACTGCAGCTGCTTCGTATTTTCTCCCAAAATTCAGGTATTGCATTAATCCTATTAAATTAACGTTGCATTTCTCATTAATTCTTTGTGGATTAGAGAATATTTCATATTTTTTGCAAAATCTGAATTTTGTTCGTTCAGCTCTCCAATGACGAAAGAAAATACACCTTCTGCAGTTAGCAAAGCCTTTTACAATTTAAGCCTTTTACAATTGTAGTTACAGTTTCAAACTCTACATTGACCATCATTTGTTATTCTTTAATGTCAATTAATACTTTTGAAATTGCTGACTTTATTTTTAAAAATCTTTCAAGCATTGCCAACAAACTATTCCAGCGTGTTTTGGTATCCAAACAAACCATCTTTTCACAGCCAAACTCTTTGGCCCTTGCGCCATTATATAAACTCGACATTCACTCACTCACAGCCAAACTCTTCTTTAACATATTTTTATAAAATATTCTTTATAGGGGATTTTCTGAATAATTTTTTACTACATTTCTAATCTTTTTTATAGTTTTATTTATGTTAGTTATGAAATTTTTTTCTGCATAAGTGACATGAAACAAAGCATCTGTTCCTACACCGCTTTCAAATTCTACATCTAATGCTTTGTCTAAATTTTCAACAAGCTCTTCACTTTCATCATTTTCTTCTTCATGCGATTTATCTTCTTCTTCAACAGTGTTTTCTACTAAATCTATTTGTTTATTATAAAGCACATCGCACACGGCTAGGTGTATGGCGTGTGCATAGCACAGGTGATACTCACAACTCATTATTTTTCCGTACTTAACCATCATACTAGCACCATCAGTAACACTCGCAACCATGTGCTTTTCTGTTATGATTCCGTATTCCTGTAGTTTAGTCTCAACCGCTTTAACACAATTTTCTGCTGAAAAGGATCCACTAATTCTTAGCATTCCTAAATTAAAGATTTCACCCTCATTGAAGTGAACGTTTATGTTCAAATATCGTCTATTTTTAAGCGATGTAAACTCATCGAGCGTCAAGCTACAACGAAGTCCTGCGTTTAACTTTGATGAAATTTCATTAGTAACCCGAGCTTTAATCACATTATATTGTTTATATTCAAGCTTCATAACATCACTAGGGTCTGGAGGAAAGGAATAACCTTTATCATGTAAGGACTTCCTAATAAAGTTACTTTTTGTTATTGCATTTACCGTGAATCCATCTACACAAACAAGTTTACTTACAATTTCCTCTAGTGTTTCTTTTTTTTCTTTAAGAAAATATGATAATAAGGGTTTCTTTTGTTCAGAAATAATTCTGATATCATTATCACTATCAATTTTTCTCTTAGTAATTTCAGTATTTTGTGATCCTGGCGAAGCGGATTGAGTTGCTTTTGATATATTATGCTGAATTTGTAAATGCCGAAGCAAACACTTGTAGACCAACCTCTACACTTCAAAATATTGCTACATTTCATGCATTTTGCACTTTGTTCATTTTTATTTTTTATGAAATACTGCCAAACAAAGGACTTCGTAATTGAGACAGACATATTTCAAATGGTTATGTTTAAGTTTTATATCTGAAAGAAATATATAAATTGTAAGAAAAATAAGTAGATCTCAAATATTTGGATGTGTTACATCAACAGAATAATTAATTAATAAAATATAATATTTATGTTCAGAACAAAACTTGAAACAATATTTTTCGTTTCGGTTCTATTATATATATATATGCAGTCAGACTATCATTTTACAAATCTTTCTATATTGCCAATTTTTCCTGGAACCTCGAACAGAAAAATATTGAAAGAGGAATCGCTATTTAACAAATTTCCCACATAATGAACTTTTCTTCTGGTTTTGGAGACTTCGTTAAATATAGGAGTTGTAATATATGTCAAAAGTTAAGTATATATATATATATATATATATAATCAGTTCCAGTTTTTGTTCTGGAAAGACTGTTTCTTTCCCTCAGTTTTCAATTCAACCTCGACTGATTAATTTTCAGATTTTTAAACGTTTGAATTTGTATTAAAAATGTGTATGTAATATAACTATCAATAAGCCTGATAAAGGTTTAGAAAAGTAAATAGTGTATCAAATCTATTTTCATTCATGCTCCCCGCAAAATTAGTATCATTTTGTGAGGCAAACAGAAATTTTAAAATCTGCCTTTTTACTCAATGAAATTCCCTAGTGTTTTGATAAATAATTTAAAAAGGCAGTTTGTAACTAAATATACAGAAAAAGTACTTCGAAGGAATAAATAATTATTCTGAAGAAAGAAATTATTAAAAATTCGAATACAAAAAATTTGCTTAGTTTATAATAAATAAATGTCACACAATCTTTATTTTGCAGATGCTGTTACTGTCTCGATTTTTTATTTTCAACTTTATCATATACAATGAGGAAAAATCTTTCCCAAATTAAAAGCAGTATTTTTTTTTTTTTTTTTTTTTTTGCACTAAAGAAAAAATTGTGCTGGCATGGAAACAATGTTACAATTCAAGATTTTATAAATTAAAAATCTCGGGGAAAAATTCACATTTAAAAATAATTACTAAAATTAATCTTCCTTTACTGACTCATATGCGTTTGAAAATTAACCAGTCTAAGGTGAATCAATTATTAATTATTAAGGTTGTTACTAAGAGATAAATATTAATAAATACGTGAAAACTCATTTGCTGCTGAAGTGCCGATTATGTGCGTTAAAAATATTAGTTATTGTATTTAAGGTATTTTATTTGTACAACCGATTTCTTGTTTATGGAATTGTTATATTGTAGTTACATAAATATAAACAAATATTAAGAATCTCACACGAAATTTAGGTTTAGAAAAATAAGAAATATCGCGAGATTGTTTATAAAAATATTCTCCCCCAAACAGTTTGTGGGCTCATTCCTTTCTTCAAATTGCTCATTCAATTGAATAGCTCATAATAAAGACAAGTATCCGAAAAATTTTTTTTGAAAAAACATTAAACAAATAATAGTTTTAAGTATTAGTACTTACGTTATCCACATAAATCAAGATCTTGGAACTTCGATCAGATAGTGCTAATTTGCTACGAAATGTGATTACTTTAAAAAACCAAATACTTCTTGTTAACGAAGCTCGATACAGAGATAGCAATTGATTTGGACAGATACTCCTACCCACGGCTAGCTGGAAAAATTCTCACCAATCCAACGAAAGCGTTAATCTTTCTTTCTCATATTTACACTCTTACTCCACGAATATTCCTTCGTTCAGGAAGTTCGGGGTGAATGATCGCAAATTGCCACAGTAGGGTCAGCTAACGATGTCCGAGGCTGAAATCTACAGTCAAGTTAAAAATAACTACCTCATAGATAATTGAAGTCCCGTGCGATTCCCGGGAATAGAAAAAGTACAGAAATCTTATGATTTCCCGGGAAAGAAACCCTCTCTAGAGCTAATAAATTAATTAAAGATATTCCACTGTAAAATTAATTATATACACCGTTCACTTAAAATAAATAGTCAAATCGTTTTCAAAGGTCTTCATTAATTTTATTCTGAAATCAAAAAAAAATTAGGTATTATGTTGATCACAGGAATTAATTAGAAGTGAGCGCCTTGCGTAGCCAAAACAAAAAGAGTTTCTTCACAAACAAAAGATAGATAAATGCTGTCGTGGGCTTTTTTGAAGCGCACGCCAGAATTGCTTGTAGATGACAGAATTTTCCTACTTACTTGACAAATATAGTTATATTTTCGACACTTAACACAATATCTTTATAAATTATAGCCTATGCTATAAATTACAGCCTATGTGTTATTCTGATGTATAAGCTATATTACTGTAAAGTTTCATTAGAATCCATTCAGTTGTTTTTGCGTGAAAGACGGCCAAACATCCTTACAAACTTTCGCATTTATAATATATATCTAGATCAGGGATGGCGAACCTTTTTGGGTCAACGTGCCATTTTTCTAAAAAAACGTTTAATGAGTTATATGCGTGCCATCAAATAATTTTGACTGTGATTATTGAAGAACTAATAAAACTAAATACGGACAAATCTAAATTCTTTATTTAATACGAAAAAATATATTTTGCACTGTATAGTAGTAAATGTTTTAGTTACTTGTAATTTAAATTAAAATAACATTAGTGTGATTTTTGCTGTTGTAGATTAGATGATAAATAAATTATAAGATGATAAGATAAATAGATTATAAGATGTTACTTTTAGTAGAATGCATGCTGAATTAGAGTGGACTGTTAAACGGTTTCTAAGCGAGTCTTTGATGTGATTTATCTCTGAAAATAATGACTCGCAGGTATAGGTAGATGAAAATATGGTTAAAATAGCATACGCCAACTTCTTCAAACAGTTAAATGAGTCTGGAATCGAATTCCATGTTTCCAAAATTTCGTTACTGGTATTTTTACTTATATTGCGTGTCAATCTTTCTGCTTCAATCAATTCCAACTTTTTTCTTGTTTCAATAAACTTTTGAATCCATTTTGAACTAGACTGGAAATCAATCAGTTGCATTTCAAGTTCTTCAATTTCAATTTCCAACCAATCGAATTGAGACAAGTTCAGTTTATCAAACGAAATCACATCAGGGTACATAATAAATTTGAACGTTTCCGATAATTCCTTGAACTGAGAAAATCTCGCTGAAAATTCTTTTCTTAAAAAATCCATTATGGAAATAAAGTCCTCAATAACTTTTTCTTCATTTTCTTTCTCTTGGGCATCTAAATCTTTGATATTTTTTTTCAAGTTTGGGAAGTAATTGAGTTTTTTGTTATAATATCGTTTTTTTGAAAACATATAGTTTAGCTTCAAAAGCGCGAATGAGATCCATCATGACGATAACTGTTTTAATCGGACCTTGAAGATTTATGTTCAATTCATTGAAATGTTGGCATATGTCTGTAAAAAACATCAATTTTAAAAGCCACATAATATCCATCAACTGTGGGTATTGTTCAATTTTGCTCTCATTTTGTAGAAACAGTCTGATTCCTTCCAAGCAATCAACAAATCTTTGAAGTACGTTCCCACGGCTCAACCAGCGAACATTGTTATACACTATTAAGCCATTATACACCGAATTGACTTCATTCAACAAAGCATCAAACTTTCGTTTATTTAAAGCCTGCGACGATATGAGGTTGACTATTTTTGTGACTAAAGTTATTACATTATCAAGAGATGTTAAACGACTCTTTGCACATAAGGTTTGTTGGTGAATAATGCAGTGGCATTCAAGAATCGAATATCTTACGTCTGTTTTAAATAAAGAAATGAAACAATTTTTTGCCTACCAGATTTTGAGCACCATCAGTGGCTACTGAAACAATTTTTTTCAAATCAACTTCTTTCTGAGCAAGCGAATTTCTTACTGCCGTACAAATATCTGTGCCCTTTGTAGTTAACAACGATGTTATCGCAATTAATTCTTCCTTAATGATGTTTCCTACACAATATCGAGCAAAGACAGCTAAACGTGCCGATTTAGTAATGCCAATACTTTCGTCAAGACATAGCAATATAAAAGGAGCGGAGTTAATGTCATTTTTTTGTTAATCTGTAACATTTTCTGCCAAATTCAAGATTATATCTTTCATTGTGTTTCTAGATAGGGGAACATCTTTGATGCGCTGAATTATCTTATCTTTATTATCAAAATCATCAAAAAGTGAGGGCGTGTATGCCAACCAAGCTTCCTTCAAAAACTCTCCCTCTTGAAAAGGTTTACCACGCCGAGCAATGGCATTTGCACCCGAGTAACTTGTCGCACTTGTGAGTGACAATTTTTGCTTACATATTTAATTATAGACGTCGACTGTTTATTTCTGTCTTATATTGCACTTGCAATTAATTCTTTTTGCACTGGTTCGCTTTTTTCACAAAAGGATTTGTGATTTGTTTCAAAATGCCGTTTTACAGACGATGTTCTGCATGCCACTGTTCCAGAACATAAAGCACACACCGCTTTGTCGCCTTTATTGATCATGCCATATTTCTCAACCCACTAAGTTGAAAATCTCTACTACACTTTTTATTTTTTTGTTGAACTAACCATGTTAAAAAGCAGTTAAAAATCGTAAATTTAACACAAAACTTTAAGTGTACAGTTGTGTCGATGAAATTGACTATTCTATGTGCTCTCGCTTGATTCCTAACCCCCCGCCAAAAAACCCCTTTTTACTGACTGCGCACGACTCTAGGTTCATGGGCAGATTTATTTGTTTTTAGGAAATTGAGTGCTTGTACGAGATTTCTGCAGTGTCTGCTCTTTCGCTTTTGTCTCAGGTCATTAAAATTTTTAAAAATAAATCAGTGAGAGTTATTTTATACCAATTAGACTTACAAGACAAGAATTAGATCACATTAGTAAATTAGATGTATACAAGCTGAACTATTAATGTAAACGTTAGAATATGTTTTTTAAACAACTTGAATATATTTAGAAATAGCTACATACACACACTATGCGTAGATAAACTTTGCACCATTAGCAATTTATAATATACGAAGTATTTACGCAAGACATAACAAACAAGTCTGCTCCCCGACTTGTCGGCGTCGTGACGGATCACTCACGTTTGTTCATAATACTTATAGTAAACTTAATTATTTTAAGCTAAAATGCAAATCTTTTTTGATCGATGGCGTGCCCAAAATATTCTGTCGCGTGCCATCATTGGCACGCTTGCCATTGGTTCGCCATCCCTGATCAAGATATAATAAATTCAACCAACTTTTTCAGCTCAAAGTATATACTTGTTAAGCGGTCTAGAAAAAAAGTTATATAGTAGAGGCGTAACGATTAACATAAATATATTTATAACGGTGAATAAAAAAAAGATGTACTTCATTACGCACCAAATCTAAAACAAAATATTCCATTTTTAAAAGAAGAAACATTTAATAAAATTTGAAAAGTTAATGAGATCAAATCTTTTCAAATATCAATAGCTTTAAATGTTGAACTGTGAACTGATATATTAGAAAATATAAGAGGATAATAGGTGTAGTAGCTTTCTTGCTTGTAGTAGCTTGTGAGAGTTCTAGCTTTAAAAAAATTAATCAAAACAAATTAAAAGATGTAACTAGATTCGAATAATCAATGTAATCCAGTTCAAAATCAGATTTAATATTTTTATTGAAAATAAAAAGTAAAAATACAATATTTGCTACGCTTAAAAAATGATTTCTAAATATTTTATAAATCACACAGTATAAAATCTGCCAAAAGTATATTTCTGAACAATTACATGTGGATGTGGGAGGGGGGGTTCTTTTTGCAATTTAGTCTCTTTACTAAATACTATATAGCCATAAATACCGAGTTGTTACATCATGAGATCAGGACTAGCGTTGTTTCAGTCAAGTCCTGGTTTTGAGTTATGTTACTACTGCGAACGGATCTTGACGCAAGTCTAATGCACGTTTAATCTGTCCAGATTCAAAGCTCTCAGTTTAGTAAGGCATGGAAGTTAGCAAAGAGGAGTGTCAGCTCAGGTGGTGTCCTTGTCATTGATCGTGATTAAAAATTACGAGGTCCGGCGCCAATAGCCATAATGTTGCTTCACAGTACGACGTAAAATAAAATAAAATAAAATTAAGAGGACATCGAGTATTTATCTTCAGATTTAGATTACAAGAAACTTCTTATTTAATACATATAAAGTACACCTGTTATGAAGCCAAATGCTCATTTTTCGTGGCCGACGTTGTTGAATCGCGGATTTGAAACCTACTGCTACTGAAGACCATGTGTAGTGAGACTGATGTACGTTAAATCTGTCGAGGTTCAACGTTCTCTTTTTTGCGTGATGGGGAGGATTAGAAAGTGAAGTACCAGCTCAAATATCATCATTATCATCACTTGATCGTAATTCAAAATTACAAGGTCTATTCCCGATAGCCCTCATGTTGCTTCGAAGTATTACTTTAATAAATAACGAGCCAATCTTTAATACTAAACAGTCAGGGACGACTAAAGGCATGGCCGACTGGGCCCATTTCTTACCTGTTCGCTGTTTATGGGTCAACTGGGTGAACTCGTCTCAAGATCATGATACAGATAATTTTATGGGTGGAATGTTATTCCTGGACATATTCTTCGAAGAACTGGGAATTTCGAACTTTATGCCGACTGGCAATGATGACAAGATTACATTATTGTATAATAACCATCGTCCACACACATGTTTAGGTCTAGGCCTACCACCATAACGTTAGTCGATAGGTAGAAACCAATCAGGCCGGTTTTTGCCTGGGTTTGTGAGTTGCACACATCTATTTGTTACGGGTTATTATTTATACGAATATTTAGCACCGTATCAGTGGCGCACACAAGAACTTTTCAAGGTAGGGTCCACAGTCGAAAGTTCACCATTCTTGTATCATACCCCAGTACGCCGCCAAACATATTCTTTTGATTTTGTCAACTCCCGGAACGAAAAACAATAGAAAGTAAATTATATTGAATCAATAATTAGTATTAATAAAAATTAATTATTAATAACAAATACTTATAGTTAAATTTTACGTGCTATATACATATAAACAAGGGCAATGGGGGGAGGGGGAATTGGACCTTGTACCTGCCTTGTGAGCACAACTGCACCGTATTTTATATACTGTCTTCTTACTAGGATCGCAGATGGTGCCTACTTTTGCATAGGGTCTCAAGAAGTCTTAAGACGACCCTGTATACAGTGTTCTTAAAGTACATCTCCGCAACCCCGACATTACGGGGGCGGGAGGACTCTAGGAAGTCCAAAGCTCATGTTATGGTATAGTTTTGCAATCCTTTGTAAGATCCGGCATGGCGCTCAAAACTTGACTTTGCATGGGGGCCCTAATATTCTCCATTACGCCAGTGATACTATACCACATCATTCCTTGCAATATAATCCAAAAAGAAGTATTTCAGTTTTATTATTTTTGACGATAACTTTTATCAAAAATGCAATTCTATTTGATGTTGTACCCATCCCCAGTATAAATGTAGAAGACTTGATAAACTATGTTAGAAGATAAACAAACAATGCTCTTTTTTCCGCATGTTTCTGAAAAATAACATATTCATCTATCTATCAATATTTTTTTCATTCGTTGAATACTGAATTTAAAGAGAGGGAACATTCCTTGCAACCATATGTTTGATCCATTGTGCTTGCAAGGAATTGAATGGATTTCTAATAGATTTTTGTAACTGCAAGTATTTCTAAAGGGAGTGCTGCTTGGGATGTTTTTTTCTCAGTTTGTGACGGAAAATGAATACTACTTTTTCTGTCATGAAATGGCCATAAACATTCAGCATCCATTTTCTAATTATCAGTGTTTAATCTAACCATCAATGTTCGTAAAGGTTTTTAGTTTTGTCATTGTTTATCTTCACGAAGAACTGTAAATATGTCACACATTCTGTGACGGGCTCAAGCATTTTTTCATTAACTTGTCTTTTTACGTTCTTTGGGGCCAGAATAAATGCCAATTCTTTTCCAACCAACCCGAGAAGTAAAACGTGAATGAAAGATGCAAATTAGAAAGCTTTTAAATATCAGAAGTTTAGAGTAAGCGCGGTGGCATTTGGGGAGTGTTATGTTAGTCCGTGTTGCAAGTGTGAAGAGTATTTCGAGTATTTAAGTGACAGTCAAGAGAGATTACCCGTGACAGAGAGTCTATAGTCAAGGTGCATACTATTGCACGCCAGTGAACCGCAACTTCAGCTAGGATCAGATAGATTGCTATTTCGTCGAACATTAAGGTAGGAGTTACCATTTTAATATTCGGATCTGTGTTTACATTGAAATTGAGCTTAGGCGAGGTAGTTATTGATAGTGGTCCGGGTTACGTTATTTCGGTATTATATATTGTGTGTTTAGCCACCGTATATATATATATATATATATATATATATATATATATATATATATATATATATATATATATATATAGATTCTCTCCCATATCATATTATTACCTAATCTCTTATTGGTTTATGTTAAGATCTTAATTAAGTAATAGTAAGATTATGACAGCTTCTGGTTCTTTCTTTATTCCTACACCTCTAGCTCACGCTGATAATTTAGGAGAAGGGCACCCAAGGGGCCGCCCTTACAATTCTACTGCAAGGGTCTCAGGAGTGTTAATTTTGTCTCTAGAACGGAAAATGTAAACAATTTTCAAATAGATATAATTCTTTCAATCTAAAATTAAATAATTCGATTTTTAACACATTATTTATAGGGGTTAATGGGGATTTTAAAAATAGTAAAATTTTTAAAATGTAACCATAATTTTAAAAAGTTATAAGCATATGAAAATAAGTAGTATTTCTGTAATAAATATCAAGTAAATTATACGTTGCGCAGTATTTTCTAAAATATTAGCTTTTGCTGTATAAAACTGTATAGAATTATAAAATTTATCACACTCTTTAAGCCCTACCTAATTTTAGTACTATACATTTTTTTATTTCAAAATTTCAAAAAATATTAAAATTTAAAAAAAATTAAAATGTAATTTTTTTATTTTTTAAAAATATTATTTAGCATTCTATTTATGTACAGATGTTCCAATGTAATAAGGATATATTTAACTTTAGAATTCAACTTTTTTCTAGTAATTAGAGCTACTATTTTATAGAAAATATCATGCACAACCTAAAACTTAATATTTCTTACAGAAATGTTTCTTATTTCCATATGCTTATAATTTTTAAAATTCTGATTATATATTTTAAACATTTTATACTTTTTTGAAACCTCATTCCTTTGTGAATTATATGTATAAGAATCGAATTATTTAATTTTAATTTCAAAGAATTGTATCTAATCGAAAATTGTTTATACTTTTAGCTCTCGAGACAAAGTTAACACTCCTGAGACCACGTAAGCCTCTGGAAAGCGTGTTTCTGATTTTAGTTTCTTTTTTTGCCTGATTTTAATCTTCTATAAAAATTTTGACAATCCTCATAAAGAAAAGTATTACTCAATAACTTTCCAACTCTGAAAGAATATATGTTAGGTTTTAATTGTCATTTGAAAAGTAAGTACTAGAAATGATGATGTGGGGAAAGTTTCTCGAAATGTGTTAGAGAAGACGATTCAAATACAATATATAAGAGCTCTTGTAAGACTTGTAAAATGGATAGACCAGAGTATTGTTTGACTGAATATTTTTTAAATTTATAAAAGTTTTAATATTATTAATCATTTTGTTTTATTTTAATGTCTTCACAGTGTTTTTCATCCAATAATGAAACTTTTGTGTAACAATACAACAATTTACTATATGACGGTTAAAAAGGGAAGAAAGAGAAATACTATATTTACTTACCTCACTATTTAACCAGCATGAACAGCAATCACAGTACAACGTATGCCAACATAAATTTTCATAAATAATATAAAGTAAGGTAATCAGATAGTGGTAATCCGTAAGGTAATCAGAGAAATATATTATTTGCATAAAATATGAAAACAATATATAAAAATTAAAAGAAAATTAAGAAAAAGTGTAAAAATCAAACTTTTTTTTTTAAAAAATATCTGCACAAAAGTAATCAAAAAATTATTACTGGTTAAAATGTTAGCAAAATCTATGACTATGCAAAGTAAACAAAATCATAACAGTATGTAAATTACATAAAACTAGCATTAATCTTACTATAAATGAAAAATTTAAGAAATTTAATCGGGTAATCACACACATACTTAAAAGAAAAACAGTACAGTTGAACCGGTTTTTGTACGGTAGATAGGGACCGCATAGAAATAAACGTACAAAAAAAATTCAAAAATTTCATAGATTCTTACATATAACAAACGAATTCGTGGAAATACTACGGAAATTTTTTTATGCGGTGGATAGGGACCGCATAAAAAAGTCTCATTTATAAAATATGCCAATTATTTACGAAATTTATGTAAGAGTACTTTCATAACAAAATAAATAATTAAATATTACACAGGGAAACATTTTAAAAACATATAGTTTCTCATTGTATACACGGATAGGTTTTCAAAATGCACATACATAATTCATTGCTACTCATCGCAATCCAAAGTCCTGTGAAGAATAAGTTCAAAATCAATTTCGTCACTTGAAAGTACAATTTCAATCAATTTATTTTTTGGCAACATAAAGTAAGAGATAAGTTTTTGTGACGAAGGTCGGGTGGTCAGTTGCTTGTAAACGTCAC
The DNA here is from genome assembly GCA_019973935.1 of Trichonephila clavipes. NCBI lineage: Eukaryota > Metazoa > Arthropoda > Arachnida > Araneae > Nephilidae > Trichonephila > Trichonephila clavipes. Next base: position 680,446 of record BMAU01020284.1, on the reverse strand, counting down.
AATAACCAAATATACATGATTGAAGCCCCTTTTTGGAATTTTATTCTCCTGTCGTAATTGGTATCTATTTTAAGAAAATGATTTCCAGTTTGTTGGAAAGCTGGATCCTTGCATATTTTTGTTTGCTCTCAAAGAATCCGGTTCATCCTGTCCGTCTTCATAATCTATCAAATTATTGATAATGTCACTGTCATTGAAAGTTTCGTTTTCTATCAAGCGCGGGCTGCTGGAGCGTTGAGAGAAAGCAACTGAATGCGCATTGTCGGGAGACTGTTTATAACAAATGAACAGAGCTTCTTGAAGTGTCTACATTTCAGTGGCGTAACGTACACCCCCGCATCACGGGGGGAGGCAGGACTCTAGGGGCCCAAGGCCTGACTAACTCTAAATACGTATTTACCCAAGTTATAAAATATTAAAGGAGAAACCTGACTTCCAGGGGGAAGGAGGGTCCTAACATGCTCCTTTACGCCACTGGTAAATAGATAGATAACATTACAGTGGCGCCAAAGCCATAGAAATTCATACACCGCATAAAAAAATCACACATAAAAAAATAGCTCATAACAAATCGTACAAAAATAAAATCGCATATAAAAAGATGGCACAAAACCAGGTTCTGCTGTACCTTATATAAATTTTTTAAAACTAATTGTATTATAATCTTTATTATAAATGTAAAAGTATATAATGATAAACTGAAACATTTTTAAATGATCATTATGCTGCTTATAGTTAAGTAATGAATTCCTATGTGTACTAAAATGTTTCTATGAGTGGTCACCGTAACTGAATAGTCATGGTCGAGAACTGGTGGGCGGCATGGTCGAGTAACGGGTTCAAAACCTAGTGTTATAATTCGTGATTTCAACGGTTATGTTTCGTAAAGTTTTAATTTTGATGGACGTTATTATTGAATTTTTAATTATTTTTAAATAATTTTTTAATTGCATGAATGACTTGTGTGATAAAAAGTATAAAATGATTTATTTTTCTGTGGTATTTTTAGAAGATGAAATGATTTTGAAGTCAGCTATAAGTAAATTTCTAGATTTTAGCTTTAAACTATTTTTACTATCAAATGAATACATCCATAAGAAAATAATAAAACCGAATGTCCTTCAAACATGTTTATCGTCAATTAAAAATCTTTAGTTTCTTTTATATTTAAAATTATTTTTGCAGAAAGCATTATCTGAAATGGTGGATGGATATTTCTAAGTCCTTTAGCGTGAGAAAGGATTAAAGAAATTTCCAATACAAATCAGAATCAAAGGACAAATCCTTCACTTTTGCACTTAGGACCGCATTAAATAGTTTTCCTTGTGTTACTCCAACAAGTCGCGCGATCATCCTTTTTTAGTTTTCTTTTTTTACTTTGAGGTGTACGGCGTCTTGTTGTTGGAACATTTTTTTCTAAAGCGTCTTGAAAAGCATCATGTATCCGGCTACATCGGCCATATGGCTGCCATGTGGGCCATTTCTATCTTTAAGCCGTCTGCCAGGCATTTTGAACGAAAAAAATTAACACAGAAAAAAATAATCGAATTTAACCAGTTTTTATCTGTCACTTCATCTCATTTTTTTTAATTACCGTCAAAATAAATAGAGTAATTTTTTGATATTTTAGACCATGTATCCGGTGATATTCGAGTTTAAAATATCTGTTTCGTTGACCTGACCTTTCCATCTTGACTTGTCATGTTTGGAAATAAAATCTAATTTCAGCAATTAAGATTTGCGTACGCATCAAAGGTATATTTTCAGGGTTAACTTAACAAATTTTATTACTATTTTAGTTGTTTGATACACTTTTACTTTTTCCTTTTTAGACCAATGCACAATACTTCTTGTTTTATTATATAGTTAGACATATATTTGTTTCATGATTTCTTTTTTCCCGAAATGATATGATAATTGAAACTCCATAGAATTTTATTTTAGTACCTCATTGAAGTTACTTAGGGATAATTTTAAAAAACAACAAAGCATATAAAAACAAGCATTTATCAAAACGAATTGCATTTACAGAATTAAAGTACTCATGTATTAGAGACTAAGATATGAAAAAAAAAAACATATTTGACCATCGTAATGGGAGTATTTGTAAATGTCTCTTTTGAAAGAAGGATAGATTGTGGCTAGTGTCGATTTGTTGTTAAGCAGTAGCGTAGCGTGCATCCCCCACAACCACCGCATCGCAGGGGGCAGGACTCCTAAGGGGCCCAAAGCTTGGCTGACCCCAAACATGTATTTAATCAATTGGAGCCCAAAACCTGATTTTTTTTTTTTTGGGGGGGGGACGGTTAATATTCTCCGAACGCTACAGCTGCTAGCTAAAGTGTTAAGTTTCAAATGTTTCCTATAATGACAGTCTGAGAATCTGGTCTAGTACTAGGGACCAGATGTGTAGAAATAGTATGTGTCCTCTTGGATTATCAAGCAAAAGGCAGAAAAAAATCCTTATATTTTCATCAGTACTTTTGGCTAATATTTACTGACAAAAATGTTACCTGACTGTTAATGAAAGCTGAAATTTTTTAGTAACGAGTATTTATTTTGATAATATCTGCGCGTATGACATCTATTTTTATGACATAACTGTAATTATATCAAAATGTGAAATAATTTCTTCAGTTCACTGGTACCTGAGTCACATTATTTACATTAAAAATAATTTTTGAAATAAAGTAATACTTCTTCAAAAATATTTTATCGAGGATTCTTAATTCTGCATTCTAATAAAATTATAAATAAATGTGTGGTCTTTTTAGATTACACGTAACTGAATAGCGATCTAGCAGGTTTAAAAGGGGTTTTCGGTACAGCTTAGGAAATGAAGCTTCCATTAACTTATCTATAAAATTTGCTGCTAATATTGGTTAATGTTGTACATTTCCTTAAAAATACTTTGAAGTTTTGAAAATGTAAACAAATTTTTAAAGAAGTCTTGTAAGAAATAAAATGACAGTTGCTTACATACAATGATGTCAGATGTTTATTTTATAAATTTTGCTACCATATTTATTTAATACTAATTATATAATTTTATATAATTTTGCTAATTATGTATATTTTTAATTAACAGACTTCAATTGTTGCACCAAAGACAAAAGTCAATTTCGTAAATTGGGAGCAATCTACACTAGTTTGAAATTTAAGTCATTTTATTTCAAAATATATATATATAAGTTATGATAAATGATCATATTTCAATAATTACACACACATAATCAACCTGTTTTAGCGAAAATATGTTTTATATATTATATGGTAAATATTTTTATTATTTAATATTACATTTATTTTATTGATACGGAATTTAAAATCATTACACTATAATTTTAACGTATGCTACATTGACAGATTGCACTGGAGTTATTATTTTTTAGAATATTAAAATCTAATTCTAATATTAGGTTTATTTATTTCAATTTAAATAACCAACTGTTATTTATTATGTAGTATGACAAAAACTGCTTAAAAATAATCTTTTTACATTATATATATATATATATATATATATATATATAAAGCGGATTCTTATAAAAAACAAACTAAAAAAAGGAAAGTTAAAATCCCATACAAAAATACATCTCATTTTTAAACTTTATAGTTTCCTCATAATTTTTTTTTTGTTAAGAATAATTAATTAGTTTCAGAACTTGTGTGTGTGTGTGTGTGTGTGTTACTTGATTTTAAAAAATAATTTTATTCTAGAATTATATCATGTTCTGCATAAATAGATAGAGCGAATATTATTATTTTTCATTTTTTTGGGTGAAACACACACATGTATATATAGCGAAGTTGTCCTCAACCTCCTGTATTTATAGATACTGTAGTCTCTTTCTTTAATATGCAAATGTCGATTCGGTGGATTAGAGGTAGAGGGACCCACTTCGTAAGCCCAAGGTTGGGGATTCGATTCTGGGTGGAATCGAAATATTTTCGAGATGCGAAAATCGTAGACACGCATGCTATTTGGTTACATGGCATGTAAAAGCTCCCTTGAGTATCAATTTGGCTCTGGCGTTCTCAGCAAAATAAAATCGTGGCAATATTCAGCATCAGAAGGGAGCTTGAATTAAGGTATCCGACTACGTTCAGAACCGTGATTTTGCAAAAGCGTATAAATGGATAATACTTACGATATTTAGTGTCATTTAGACTAGAGAATATATATAAAATTGTTTTAAGAATAGTATTGCTTCAAAAAAATATTTAAGTACAATATTTTGACAGAAAATGAACATAGAGTGATCCATTTTCAAAATGTTCTCCTCTTGTGAAAAATGCTTCTATTATAATATTTTGCCTGTATATAGCTCAGACCTCTGTACAGAGGCTCAACTAGAGTTTTTGAAATGTATAACTTAGAAGTGGGTTTACCCATATTTTACGACAACAGAAGGGAGAAATTTTAAGAAAGAAACGCCGATAATTATTTCAAATGGTTGTAACTCTGAAAATAATATGAATTTTTCAAAAATCACTTCATTTTGAAAAAAGGTTATTCTAAGTTAATTTTTTGCCAAAATATTGTATTTAAATAAATTTTTTTTGTCAAAATGTCCTTTAAACAATTTTATACATGAATTCTCTAATCTAAGTGACACTAAATATCCTGAAAATTATAAATTTATGTGCTTATTTAAAATCACGTTTCCGAACGTAGTCGGATATCTTAAGTGACACTAAATATCATGAAAATTATCCATTTATGCGCCTTTTTAAAATCATGGTTTCGAACGTAGTCGGATACCTAAAAACTAATTCAGGCATCCAAGTTTGGTAACGAGGGGCACCGCTAGATAGTGCCACCATAAAATGGCTCTTACATGTGGGAACTTGCCGTGTCTGCAAAGGTTTAGTTACCAATATGCAGCCCATTAGGGTAAATTAGAAATATCCAAGTTGAGATGTATCTATTTTTTATATAGAGAGTTACATATCTATCTTGTCGTTTTAAAGTGCTAAATGAAAAAAAAGAATGTTTAATAAGCAGTAATTGTTTTCCAGAATAGGGAGTATTTACTTTTTTGAGAGAAAATAAGAAACACTCATGTGTTTTTTGATTAGTCCGTAAAATCACTTCGTTTACTTTCAATAAACTAAAAAGAATATTCCGTGATCTTTACTTTTACTTAGCTTTGTATAGTCATATTTAAAATTTTCATATAAGGATCATTTATGGATAATTATTTTATGGAAATTGTGAATCCCTACAATACTAGGACTCCTATACATAATTATCCATAAATCAGAGGAATGTATGGAGGCTCATTTAGACTTCAAAATTGTTCTAAATACTCTCGCAAGTATGAAAAAATAACATAAAAAATCAAGACAGAATTCAGAAGCAATTAAGAAAGGGAAGCTGGAGAACACTTTTGTTGGAATAGAAAATCTTGCCAACCCATCTCATGACAGTAGTTGCTCATGCGAGGTTAAAAAAAACTAAAAAAGAGCAACTTTTTAAAACTTCTTAACAGCTCATTATCTCGTAAGGTCGTATTTTTATCTTTCGGAGCAACTGTCTAATAACCAACTTGCGATAAGTTTTTTAAATAAATTTGTTTCGCACGTATTCTCGCATTTGTTTCGCAAGTATTTAATAATTTATTGTATTTTTATTAAAAAAACATTTTGGATTTTTTGTATACGAACATTTTTATCTAAAATGTACATTTTTTGTACATTAAAAATGTCATAAGTAATCACATCTCGCTCGCATTTTATTATGGTATAAAGCATTTGCTTACGTTTATTGTTTGTATTTGCGATAATTCAGTTGAAAAAAATTTCATATTATTCATTTCATAATCTATAGATAAAATTTAATTATTCGAGAAATTTGAAATCTTTTACTATTCAGTACAATTTAGTACTTCATTTAATCACCATAACAGAGTTTTTACAATAGATATTAGGTGCAAAAATAGCTTTTCTTTTTCTTTCTTACGCATTATACAGTAGTATTTCATATAAATAAATTTTTCTTTCTAAATATATTCCAAATGTTCAGCAAACAGTAGTTTAATAGATATTCTCTCATTTTATTTTTAAAAATGCAATCTATCTAGTGACATTGGTTAACAAGAGTATCCGAAGATTACCAAGCATTGTATTTAAATTTTCTTTTAACCCTTTTATCAAGTGTTTCTCAAACTTTCAATATGTACGACCCAATCTTCAATCGTAATTTTCATTGCGCCTCCCACATCCCTCTTAGACAATAACAATGACAATAATAATGTACTATGAAGCTGAGTCTACAAAACGACCTTAATTATAAATCGTATAAATTATCAAGATGAATATTTTAAAATTTGTAAATGTTACTTTTAAGTAATAGATATTTTACATAAGTTATTTTTAAGTAACAGGTTAAGTATCATGTTACTTTCCTTTTCTAATTTTTAAATTGGAACAGATTGTAAAATAATTTTTAATTAAAGATATCCAGAATACCAAGTGTATTGGTACCTTGATACAGAAAGGCTCTCAAAAAACGAAGAAGAAATCTTCGTAGATTTCACGTCAAGTGTCGAAATAGAAATGCAATTTAGTTCTAAAGGCCGTATCACGTGTACATTTTTGGTGCAACTTTTTCCCGCAATTTTTTGTCCAATCTGAGGGTGAAGGTTTGCCGTAAACAAAACAACATGCTCTGACGTCAGCCGCGCTCTATCTCCGCATTGAAAAATTACTCGCGATTTTTCTGCTTCAGAAAACGAATATCCAAAGTTATTTCTTTTATTACGCTCTCTCTGTTGTTGATGGGCATGAGCAGAAACGAAGCACCATTCTGCTCAAATTATTATACTTCGGAAAAAAACTATACACCATTAAAATATTATACGTCATATCTGATGCCTTTGATGAGACCGAAGTCGCCATCTTGTTTATGACGTAGGGCGCCGAAGAACCTCATTGGCTGGAATTTCAAGCAACTTTTTATTTAGAACAACTTTTTCAACTCACTGAGAAAAAGTTGTTCGGAGCCGTTGCTATGGCAACTGAGTAAAAATTGCATGAATTGGACAAAAAATTGCTGGAAACGTGTACGTGTGATAAGGCTTTAAATCATACTTTGAATTTTCTGCAGGGGTGAATGATTAATTTTCTGCATTAAAAACAAAAGTATTTCGTACACTATTACCATTTCTAGCTTAAGTACTTAATAAACTTGTTCTTAATTTGGTATTGAGAAATTCATTATCAAATACATTGTGCAGTTCTGATATATTTATAAGTATGTTATATCAGTGTAAAAGTGCAATTTAATTTTTATTATGGTAGAATGTCTTTTGTTTCACTTCCTTTCAGTAAATATAAATAATTTTTTGAATAACCTTTTATTTTAGACTTTTCAATATTCTATATCAGGCAATAAAAAATTTTCTCAAAGGAAATTTATAGTTTTACTACCAAAGAGGAAAAGCGGCTGAAGTCAAAATGTTTATGTCACTTGCGGAATAATGGATTTTTAATGAAAGAATTTTGAAGAAGGCGTACAAAAATTCTTATATTACAAAATGTAGTATGTAGTAAATAAGTTTGAAAGAAATAATCACAAGTAAAAGTATCAATTTTACCTCTATAAAATGATATGAAGGGAGATACTGTGATCTTACTGTGATTAAATTAAAAGTTTAGTTATGTTGTTTGATTATGCAGGGTGAGCAAAAAAGGTGGAACAAATTTAAAAAAATCATCTTTTCGTAACTACTGCACACATTATAATAAGTGATACATAAATGTAAAGAAAAATATACCAAAAATTTTCCTACCAATGATAAATTACACATTCAAGATCGCTGTGGATGAAATCCAAGTATGGTGACAGTCGCAGAGAACAGTTTTTCTTATTAGAGTATGCATGGGTTTTTTCAGTTATTTCTGTGCAACGTACATTTAAAAATTGCTGTGGGAAAGATGTGTGAGGGATTAGACCCTCTCTCTTGCCCGCCGAGATATGTGGAAGGAAGGGAAGAAAACCTAGTCATAATCAATTACAATCTATTTATTGATCTCACAAAAATAGAAACTCTGATTCAATAATTTTCAACCTGAAGAAATATTCTCATTGTGAACAAAATGTGAATAATTCGCGAGATAAACAAATTATTAGGAGACTATCAACATCGATCCTCTCATTATAGGATCAATTCTATTATCCCACTTAATATAATACTAATTCAACTATAGTAATACATCGTCACTTCAGATCTTTCCCCTATTAAATATTTGAAATACTCTATGGAAACTTATAATGCCTGATCAGTAGCAATGAATTATATCTTATCACGTTCTCTCTCCTCCACTCGCTAGCTAGAATACCTAGACCATATATAGTAGACTTAATGTACATATCACGCGTGGGTTTTTCTTCCAAAGGGTTGGTTGTGAATAAACGCGAATTGATAGCCCAAAGATTTCCCAAGAGGATTAGAAGAAGGTTCGTGAATAGATCCGTTACAGATGTACCTACCAACAAGAGCATTCTTTGATGGTATCACCAATTTAAGAAAACTCTTTGCTTGTGCAAAAAGAAAAGCAGCGGCTGGCCAAGCGTCTCGGAAGAAGCAGTAGAGAGGGTGAGACAGAGTTTTGTTCAAAGTCCATGGAAATCTGAGAGCTCTCGCATGTAAAATTGAGATGCCCCAGAAAACGGCATGGAAAATGTTACGAAAAAAATTAGATTTCAAGCCGTATCATTTGCAATTGACACAACTTATAACAGATTACGACAAGTAAGCATTTGTGCAACATTACAAACTATTGGTAGAGGGATGCTAGAAAATGTATGGAACGAATTGGATTACAGATTGTGGACGTATGTCGTGTAACAATAGTCACACATCGAACATTAGAAACTGAAAAAAAGAAACTTGGTACACTTCTATTTATATACATGCATAATTTTTATAATATATGCAATAGTTTCGATAGTATAATTTTTAAAATCGGGTAGATGCTTTGTACTCCCCCTGTACTATTGAAAGTGAGAAACTTTATTGTGTGATATTGCAAGAAATTCTATTGCCAAGGAATGGCGATAGCATGCTATTTAGCAAATGAATCTTATCCTCTCCCTATATAAATCTGCAAATCTATATCTGGGAATTCTCCATTTATATAAAATTATTTATATTCTATATTAAAGTAGATTAACAGCTTTTTTCAGCTTATATTTTTCTACTCATGCTGCGCTCAAAAGGTAACGAAATTGAGCCATTCCAAGCTTATTGAAAGTGTGATAAAAACAATGAAGATTTTACGTCTGAGAACTAATTTTATTCTGAACATTCTTTTTCGATACTAGTTATAAAAAAATATGGTAATTACGAACTATCGCAACAATGCCAACGTTCATGATAACTCTCCAAATTGGCAATCTCGATTTCGCATGTGTCTTACGAGCTGAATTGTCAACCATGTGTTTCGTTTCATACAATGTCACAAATACAGTTGCGATAATACGTTTACCAAAAAAAAATGTATTGAAGAGTTAATGGTGGTGGTAGTTTTAAATTTTAGAACTAAAAAAAAAGTGTTGTGTGACCACATAATTAATATTTGTTACATAGTGATTCATTTTCCATTTTAACACGTTCGCTGCCCAAACTGAGATAGTGCATCTGTTCACAGATGCCTAAGTTATATCTCCGATATTATGCTTTTTAATTTCTGGCAAGGAAACCGAGTTTACCAACTACGAGTATTCTCGTAGCTGGTAGTGAACGTGTTAAGGGATGAACATCTTCATTCTTTTCATTATTTTTTAATCATTAGCATAATAACTATTATTTAACAAATGCAAATACGAAAATTGGGGGATCTATGTAAATTAAGTTTTTTTTATAGTTATAAGAACAATGACATAATTTCCCTTCTGAAATTCACCAAGTAATTAAAAATGATATAACAGAAATTAAATTCGAAATCTATGTCTTGCGAAAAATTTTTTTAACCATAGCCAACAAAGAAGTTTCAAATTTTTGTATTCCTATAAAATCATGACTTCATTTAAAAATAATCCGATTTTTATTTTTCATGTATTTATATTTGCAAAAAATATTATCCGTTAATAGCTTAATTTTCAAGCTATACTTTCTTTAGTTCTTTTCCTGATTCGACGAAAGAATCTCTTACTGTTGGTTATCATTAATTTTTTTTAATTATTGAAAATTAATATATTACATTTAAGAGAAACCTTTTAAAAACTAAAATTTAAGAAGAATTAAAATTAAGAAAACTCTCTATCTCTCCCCCACACATGTGTGCTCATGCATTTACATATATACATACAGACACACAATATAGAGAGAGAGAGAAAAGGAGAGAGAGAGAGAGCAGTGCAGCCTTTACATATGACTTTTTTTTTTTTTTTTTTTGAAAAAAGTTTGCATATGAATATCATAATATTCTAAGCCTTTGTGAGATAAATAAATACACTATACGGATTTAATTGATGCATTGAATTATGTTTTATAAAAAATAGATTTAGTTTTCGTTGTATTCAAATATCGTTTTCCTTTCAAATAACATTAAGGAAATACATAATCTTTTGTGTTAAAATTTACAGAACTTTGTTTTTGTAGAAGTTACAAAATAAGCGATTTACAGAATTTTTATGCAACTTTTATGTTTATATTATTATGATATCCAAATATGTTAAAACATACTTATAATACGTATTACGATATGTTGTTTGTTCAGGGTATATCAATTTTCTTATAGAATTTTTTACTTATAATTACACATCAAAATTCTCGAAATACTTCTTTAAGCTTCATATTCTTGAGCAGAACTGAAATGAAACAATTTCTATCAATATCTTAGAAAGAAGAACAGGAAAATACTTGAAATTAAAAGGGGGGGAGTATGATGGGATGGGATAAAAACAACCAATTTAATTTCTCTGTGAGTAGCAATAATTATACGCTAAGAGTTTCAGCAACTAGTTTTTAATTTGAATGAAGAAAGAATATTAAAAACAAAGAAATACGGCTTTCTGTTCTCATTATATTGAGCTTAGAGTAAGACAATAAAGTATTTTAGAACTTTTTCTTTTACTGCAAATACGTTTAGTATCACATGTTAATGCTCTTAGAAAGCATGACACATATCCGGTACTTAGTGACGCGTTTCACGAGAACCTTACAACTGATACGACGTCACAGTACCTGAATCAAGAACTTCTGTATGGTTAAAAATAAATATTTCTGCTGGCAAAAAGTTTATTTATTTTTTTTTTTGATTTCGAGATAAATATTTTTTTATAATTGCAGATAATGGAAAATAAGAAGCATAGAAAAGCGAAAAAAGGGTTTATAGCTCTTTTTACCAACTTCATTACTAATTCAAACTTTTTATTGCTTTATTCAATTAAAATATAAAAAGCCCAAAATTGTTAACGATGTCGATGTACAATATTTTTATTCGGTCTGTTCAATTAATGATTTATTTTTAAATCATTCTTTAATAATTATTATTTATTAATTAATAGTTTCTTATATATTACTCATATAAGAAACTATTTAAGTCATTGGTACGTGTGTGTGGGGGGGTGAGAGAAAGTGGAAAAAAGGAGGGGGAAAAGGATATGAAATTCTAGCATAAAACAATTCGCAGAATACAATCCTTCAGTGATCAGAACCTATTCACATGACACAATTCTGATCTGGGCGACTAATAAGCAAACAATGTACAAATTGATCTACATGCGGATCTGCTACTACAAAATGAATCCCAATATTGGAGCTACCAAAAGATGTTCAAAACGGAACTGAACTCTGAATAACGTATTTTTCACTTGTTCTTTTGATTTATTTCATCAACCTCCCCTTCCCAAATTAAAAAATGCTTAGGTGTTGCGATGCTACATAGATATCTTATTATAGTAAAATATTGAGTATATAATACTAGATTTTTAGATTATTATAGATATTAAAGTAATATAACATTCTCTCTCTCTCACTCTGTGATATATATAAGTCCGATATGGTAAAGTTGCTAATCACAAGCCTAAAAGGCTCACAAGCTGTAAAAACAGGACTCAAAAAGCGAATTAGTTTTGGTATAAAATATAAAAAAGTGTATATATATACTCAAGTATTATATCAATCATATTATACTCGTTTATTACACTGTTTTTTTAAAGTTCTCGAGAAACACGCTATGTTTGACCTTTACTTATAAAACTAATAAGTCATATGCCATTCAGATGCAAGAAATGAAATGTAGAACATACTGTAGGCAGAAAAAAAGGTATAAAAAATAAAAAAAAAATTATTAAAACATAAATATATTAAAATTACACTGTTTTCGATGAAAAATTTATAGCGAGCATTACGGTTTTATGACTTAACATTACAAGAATAATTCATTCTTACTTTTTGAATCCTTTTTTTTTTTTTTTGGTTTAAATCCGTTTGACAGAAATTACATATACTTGAGAATTTTTAGCAACCGAACACATAGATTATTATTTTTACATTGATTGATGTAATGTCTTTTTAATTTGATTTGATTTGACGTCGCACTTTAATGTATCAGGAGGGCATCATGAGTTTACAAAATTACGGACAACGAAAAGCTTATTACAAATATTGATTCATTTTGAACAAATAATTTTAAAACATTCAGCTTCTTGAATATTATAAATCACTGTGTTAAACGGTTTTTAAAAGTATTTCAACCATTTAAACAAAGAAATGGTTTATGAAAAAACTGTCTAAGTCGTAAAAAATAAATGTGATTACTTTGATTTTACTGTCTCTTAAACTTTTTTTTCTTTTGATACGTGAAAACGGAACTCAACTCAAAACATTTTGTCAATTTTAGTAAAATGATTCCACATGATTTTATGAAATCGAAAAAAGAAACTATTACATATACTATTGGAAAACTAATTTCAGTAAAAATTTTTATTTGCTGTCCATCTTTAACCTTAGTAATAGTAATATATTTTTAAATTAAAATTAGTATTTTTCAGAATTTCTTTTTAGGTTAACTTTCGTGTTAATTGTTTTATAATGAAATTTGTAGGACATTTTTAAATATTTCTGAAAGTAACCCAATAATTTAATATCGGATAAACTGAAGAAAAAAACCCGTTATGCTTTAAGTGGAAGTTAGTTCAAATACAGTCTGGCCTTGATTTAACGAGCCCCTATTTAATGAATTTCATGATTTAATGAATTTTTCCCTTTCCCTGATTAAAAGGAAAGCAAAACCTTCCTTATTTACGAATAATAACCCCCGTATTAATGAATTATTTCAGCAGCTACGATTTTTTTAATTGTATTAGAAAAAGTTTAATTTTTTTTCAAATGAAATATCCTTTTTGTCCAGAACAGAAAAAGAATTTTCTCGTTCGCAGCAAATTTCAAAGGGAAAGGGTGAAACCATTATTAGATTTTACAGGTGCAGATGATTCATGAGTATAACCTATCGTGTGAGTCCTGAGTAGAACAGGAAATGACATTCGATCTTATTCCAATCCACAATGCAGGGAATATTTTAAGATTAAATATTTTTGATGTATTTGATGTTGGACTATCTGTCTGTACAACCGAAGAGGAAACTGTTGATTTGTCGGAGCCAATGAATAGCAATTCTAATGCAGAAACTGATAATGAGACTACTATCAAAACTTTAACATTTCTAATGTTTTAAATTGTTTGGAAACTGTGAAAACATACCTCTCTCTTATGTAGCAAGATGTAAATGATGCAGTATTCTCTTCTCTGCATAAAGTCGAAAAAGAACTCTTTCGAGTCCGGAATCAAAAAGATTTTCAAACATTTATTAGCCAGTATTTTGAAACTTCCAATGAACTGGTGCTTAATAATTCACTAATATTATTTATAGCTATTGAATAAGAAGTGTATAATTTCTAAATATGGATATTTTTGTGTAGTTTCTTCTAGAGTTTCCAGACAAATTGTATTTTTTGAACACCGAATTAAAGAACGTAATGTTTGTTCCCAATGAATTCGTCAAATCGTGGTCCGACAGTATATTTAAGACTTAAGTACGTTACTTTTTTCACGGTAATACATTTTGTTGTCTTTACGAATATTTTTTTCATAAGTTAGCATTTTTATCTTAAATTAATTAATTGAAACTTTAAATCCTTACGGTTAGCTTTTTGCATCCTTGAGAATAATCTTTACGGTAATTCTTCATGGTCTCCCTTCAGACTTTCACGTAAATTTATTTTTATATTTCTAGAACATGTTTGAATTATCTATTATTTACTAAATCTGAATCATGTTGAATACATTTTGGGATCAATTAAACGATTTTTGAGCATCATTTTTAAGGCTCTGTTGCACAACAATATCCTTTTTAAATCATTAATTATAATTAATTTCTCAAACCCTAATTAATGTTTTACTTTCCTAAAGCCTAATTTCAGGTTATTTGTAAGAATTACAGGCTCATGTTACTTCTTGTTTTAGGTACAGCACCAAAAAAAAGGAAAAATTATTTTTTTTTCGCCCAATTTTATACATTATCTGTAAAACCTCCCACTACTATTTACAACTTTAAATCAATATAAGTAGGAGCTAAGACACACAGCCATTCTTGATGTTTTGATATTTTCAATAATATTTATATTACTTTTTGCTGAACAATTTTAGTGTCATTCCATTTTTTTTCTGAAAAATATTTTTAAACATTTCTTTTTTGTGTCTTAATTCCTTTTGTAACATTTCATTATACGGAATAACAGAAGTTCTAGATCCGGGATGGACATTACTTCGATTGCGATCGACTGGTTGACCGCCAAGACATTTTGTGGTAACCGCCTAAAGATTTTAGCTGTTAGTAATTATATACGGAAAATTCAAGATTGTTTAATAGTACGCAGACTACAAGTCTTCTGCTGACTATAACAACGAAAACTAACTTTAGATAAAAATGTTTTATTTTTTAATATATTTTGAATTTTTTGTTTCATAATAAATGCATTATTTGATGTAATTTGATATATTTGTGGCTATTATTATGAACTTTATATCTTGAGTTTTGTTTTAAACGTGGTTTTAAAAGTGGTTTTTTTTAGTTTAGTTCTGTAGGTAAGTACATGTTTCATGTGTGTTAAGTCATAAAAATAACCTTTTGCTTATCTCACCACACCTACAAGATTGGGCAGTGGAGCACACAAAACTTTTTCAAGGGGTGGGGAGGGAGGGTCGAGAGTCGAAGGTTTACCATTCTTCTAACATAACCCAATACGCAACCAAACATATTTCCAATACGCAACCAAACATATACGGAACCAAACATATTTTTTCGATTTTGTCGATTGTCAGGAACAAAAAACAGCAAAAAATAAATGTCTAAATAAATATTTAACACTAGCTGGTATACCCGTTCTTCGCACAGGTGAACTGAAAAATTAAACAACACAGATTGAAGGATGAAGAAGTTTTTAATGAGTTAATTTTACGTGAATTGCAAATTAAACAAAAAAAAAAAAGCTTTTGCATATCTCAGCTGAACAACAAAAAAAAAAAAAAAAAAAAAAAAGAAAAAAAAAAAAGAAAACAAAAAACACCTTTGTTAAATTTTAAGTCTGTAGATCTAATAGCTGATAAAAATGATTTTTTTTATTTATAACTCCCCGTAACACTCTTGAGGGCCGATTTTTGAAAATACCTCCCTAAGCTGATCTCTGCTCAGCAAAAGAAACACATTAAGAGCTTTGTGTAATGAACGCTTAAAATAGTGTAAATAATTTATATCTGAAAGTGTAATACATTAATATTACTTTCTGTTGTATTTATTTTATTTTAAAATTGTAATATTCGCAAGCACCGCGCCGTTTCTTAGATTATAATGGCGATTCAATGAAAAGCATAGTGAAATGTTGACGATAGAGTCAAGTTGGCAAATGTCTAGCTACTTTCATAGCTTGAGCTTTATTAGAGCTTTGTAAGACCGGCCTTGTAGGGGTCCGATGCACGTTAATACTTTATCTACCGCATTATGATTTACTACAATTTTTTTTTCATGCAATATTTTTTTTGGATCACTACATTGAAAATTAAGGGATATACATAAAAAAAATACTCCATTTTGGGAAATTCAATCCGTTAGAGCTAATAAATTAATTAAAGATATTTAACTGTAAAATTAATTTTATACACCGTTCACTTAAAATAAATAGTCAAATTGTTTTCTTAGGTCTTCATTAACATATAAAATATAAGACACATAAATTTTGACATTAACTATTTTTTCGGGACAAAAATGATAATCTCAGAAATCCGCTGAAAACGCAATATCTGCTACAAAACTATTCGCCTTCCCCGCTAAAATACTCATCATAGAACCCGTGCTGCCATATATTTTGGAAGAGTTTGTTTTTAAAAGAATATTCCTGCTAAGTTGGTGTGGTGTGGTAGTTAGGAGAAGGGGTGCCAGCTCAGGTGTCGTCCACGTCACTTGACCATGGTTCAAAATTACGTGGGCCGTCGCAAAAAGCCCTCGTGCAGCTGAACAGTGTGACGTTAATATTCACTCACTCACTAACTCCAAAAAATACAGTACAGTAGTTATAATTATTTTTATACATAAAAATGCAATATCCGCCTATTCAATTAAAATTATAGCGTTATAATTAACTACTAACCACAAATAAATTTTGAAAATTTGTCGAAATGATGTAGTGTGAAAGAGAAAGTTTCTTTACTTAAAGTACCAGAAGCGAATAAAGTATTTATTTTGAAAAAGATCATTTTCTTACTCCCAAATGTGCATAATAAAATCATTAAAAAAATATTCAAATAAATAGAGATTTATAGCAACCTCTCCCTTCAAAACTTAGTTTTATTCTGAAATTTAAAAAATAGGGATTACGTTGATTACAGGAATA
This sequence comes from Trichonephila clavipes, assembly GCA_019973935.1. NCBI lineage: Eukaryota > Metazoa > Arthropoda > Arachnida > Araneae > Nephilidae > Trichonephila > Trichonephila clavipes. Next base: position 663,546 of record BMAU01020284.1, on the reverse strand, counting down.
AATTAGAAGCGAGCGCCTTGCGTAGCCAAAACAAAAAGGGTTTGTTCACAAATAAAAGATATATAGATGTTGTCGTGGGCTTTTTTTGCAGCGCACGCCAGAATTACTTGCAGACGGCAGAATTTTTTCCTACTTACTTGACAAATATCGTTATATTTTGGACACTTCACACAATATCTTTATAAATTTTTACCTATGCTATAAATTAAAGCCTGTGTGTTATTCTGATATATACTAATGATGATATAATGATGTATGATGATGGTAAGCTACATTAATGTAAAGTTTCATTAAAATCCATTCAGTTTTTTTAGCGTGAAAGACGGCCAAACATCCAAACATCCAAACAAACTTTCTCGTTTATAATATATATCTAGATTAATTAATAAAAAAATTACTAATAACAAATAATTACATTTTACGTACTATATACATGAGATTATAATGAATCGGGGGAAAAAAATGAAGGTCTATGAGGGAGGTTCCGGGCCCGTGGGGCCCTTCTCTGCACTTGTGTGCGCCACTAACATTGGGTAGACCTCAACACCTTGAAAAAATTAGAGAAGTACCCTACTACCCTGGAAAAGTCTGCCCATCCCCCTGTCCTAGATGCTTTTAAAGGTATAAAAAAAGTATGCAACATAAAATAGGATTATTACACACATTTGTTACTAAAATTAAAAGAAATGATGTTTACGTTGAATTTGTTTTTAAAGAGGAAATGTTTTACTTTGCGAAACTCCTAAAATAAAACATGCTAGTCTGTAGGTCACATTGCCAATATACTGATTCCAGGTACGAAAACATTTGATTTCTCGCGAGAGAGCAAGAAAAAACCGTATATCGTACGCTAATCAATGTAGAAATCAATGTGTTTGTTAGTTGAGAAGATAAATAGAACCGTATTTTAATCCATTAGGGAAAGATGCTGGGATTGAAATTAGATATCGGTTACATATACTTTGTCCAACAAAAGGCCTACACTTTGAAATTTATTTGAACACGACGTTCTGCAAAACATAAGATACATATCAACTCCAGGCAGAAATTTTATCTATTTTCCATTGCTTTTGTAATGCATTTCTGTCTTTTCTTTAGAAAGGGAGTAAGAGTTATTGTCTTGAAAAAATACTGTCAAACCTCCATATAATGAACCTTCATTTTGCGAAATAGAGGTCATTTTTCGAATTATTCTCTCTTTTAGCACATTTTACGGTGTTCAATGGCATTGAACTGGTTTTACCGGGTGTCTAACTCACACTGTGAGCAATAAAATATATTACCATATTTTTTCAAACAAAAAAACTCAAATAAAATTAACAGATTTTATCTGTGATTAAATTTTAGGACGCATGTGGTAGTGTATGTTTTCTATTCATGGTTATAAAGTAAGAATAATTAGATATGCCATTAATAATTCCTTAATTTTAATACGAAATTATTTTTTTAAGTTGAAAATACAATGTTTTTTCCCTTTATTTTCCTTGAAGATTTCCTTTTGATGGGCAAGATATATAAAATAAATACGAATTAATTTACAAAAAATGTGTGAACGATTACTTTTTTTAAAATAATATATATGAATTTAAAATTTGTTTTATGTGGTTTCTAAAGCATATTAAAAGATGAATCACTGTTTAGTGAATTTTCCCCATTTCGAACTTTTTTTCGGGATTTAGCAACTTTGTTATGTAGATGTCCGACTTTGAAATTTTCCAGTTTATGAGAGAAAACCTATTCCCTCAGTTCTGATATTAATGGTTACTCATATAAAGGGGAAACATTCCAAGTCTCAAATATCCAGTAATTGATTTGAGTCTGGAAACTTCTCATTCCCTCTCCCCCTCCTCTTTTTTTCATTCGATAAACCGCAAGTAGAGGATCGGCGTCTTTAAAGACATGGCGTCTTGGGATGAAGGCGGGGTTTTCCAGCGGAAAGGGACGGGAGAAAAATTTGTTGAGTGACTCAATCACAGAACATATGTGTAACGAAAATCAACAAACCACCGACCTCCAACATTCTGCGGAGTACGATGACGAGCGTTTTTCTGCTATTCTCTAAACGATAAAAAATATAAACTCTTTCGTAGATCAACGTGGTGTGATTTTTTTCCCATTCAGATAAAATAGAGATATTAGAACTAAGTGCGTTCAACTTAATGTTCTTAAATGTGAGAAATAATGTAATTAATAAGTAAAAAAGAAGAATACTTCAAGTAAAGTAAAAAAGAAGAGTACTTCGTTTGAAATTCTTGAGGTCTATTGTGCTTTTGTTTGTGTTTCTTCCCTCAAAACACTTTACGAGATCAAGAAAAAAATTATTAAATAAAATAATCCAATGAATAAAATTTTAAAGAGCAGTGATAACATGTGGTAGATGAGAGATTTATTTTCGTATAGTAGCGTGTTTTTTGTGTTCCACAAAATTTCAAAATGTATTGTTGCTTGCTTGATATCTCTTCTAACTTTTTTCTTTTTAAATATATATATCAAAATAGTAAAGATTTAAAAATAGATAATCTAAAATTTTTAATATAAAAGGTAGATGCTACAGTATCTATAAGCATATCAGGCTGATGATTGTTTTGTGGGGTTAGAACCAGTATATACTGTAGCTAGCCAACCTTCCCTCTTCTGTTTTATATTTCTGAAAGAAATCCTAAAAAAATAAGATATGTTTTCTAAATTCATTATTAATTAAAATAGGTTGGTGCTTTTGTTGGTACCTAAACCTCTCTTAAGGTATCCGACTACTTGCGACAACTTTTTTTTGAAAAAAAGGAGATATGGAGATCTTTTTGTGATTTTTATATTTATATAGTATATTTTAAGGAAAAAATCTTAAAATTGTAAAAAAGAAAAAAAATTATTATTATTAAAATGGGAAAAAACTAGTAAAAATGTACGAAAAATTACATAAACGGGGCCCGCTCTGTGCAAAGATTTTATGAACAAATTCTCAATTTTTCAATTTTGATGTGTTACTTTGTTATTCCTGTTTGAAGTGACCTTCAGGATAAGAGATATTTTAATTTTTACAAAAACTAGAGCACTTTATCTAAGTCATTATATGAAATTGCTTAAAAAGACATTGACTATATTCACATAAAGAACTGCAAATTTTGAAATAAAACAGTTATTGATAAATCTGAAGATCAACACACTTCTACTGTTATGCAGAACATAAGCAAAAAATTTCAGCTAATTATTTTCAAAACTTTTTGAACAATCGCGGTCCCCGTTTGAGTTTTTCGAAAAAAACACATTTCGGGTAAAACGCATTTTAAAGTTTGACAGCTTGTGTAAAGTTATGGCATTTGCTTTTACTAAAACGCTTGTAGTTTTTGTTCTAGTGGAGGGAAAATAAAGTATATGGTATTGTTATTAAGTTAATAAAATGGTCTATAAAGTAAAGCCATAAAAAAATTTGCCAATTTTTGAAAAAAATCATGGTTTTAGGGTAGTCGGATACCTTAATAAAAAAAATGAATTTAAAAATATCTTTTTATTAATAATGGATTTAGAAAATATATCCAATATATATTTTAGGATTTCTCTCAGAACTGTAAACAGAAGGGTGATGGTTGACTATAGCTACAATATAACGTGGTAGCTACAATACACGAGGTAAGTTTTATTATCTTGCAGCATTTATTTAGTACAAAGAATTTCAGCTCTATACTAATAAGCAGTTTGTTAAATTTTCCGGTTATACATTATTAAATTAGTGTTAGAGTGTATTTTACTTTGAAAAATTACATATTTGTAACATCTCCTCTTTTCCCTGTAGCACAGAGTATAGGCAAATTACAGGTGAAGGTCGGTGGACAAAAAATGTGTTTAAACGTGCATTCTTGGTTTCTAAGGCCAAGAGTTTGCAATTGTACTACTGTGGTTTACATGATAGTTTTGCAATAAAAAAAGCAAAATAAAAATATTTTTGATTAAAAAAAAGATTGTTAAATCTAGCATCTTCAAAGAATGAAATTAATGTGTATATATTTATTCAAAGAAAGAATATTTTTTCTATTAATTTTTCGCTTAAAAATTTCTAATTTTACTTTGATCAGTTAGGTATAAATGAAAAGGACAGGTATTTAATCTTAATTAGTAACTAATTAAAAAGTTCGGGGTATAGTTTGAACTATTTTCTCTTTTAGGTAAAGTATGCACGCAAATTTATCTTTTTGAAGTTGATTTTTCCTCTGATTCTACAATTTACTTACTATGCTTTTAACCCAGTTCTTCTCAAACTTTCAATACTTGCGCTCCCCTCCATACATCAACCATGTACTGAATTCAATAATACTATACTTTGACACCAAAGCTACAATCTCTTAAGTTCCACCGGCGTATATAAACGTCTCCGGACGTATATATACGTCATTCCGAAGTATGATCTTCTCTGTGTACCGCTATCCATAAAATTATTCCGAAAACTTTGGAATGCAATAAAAGGACCATGACAGAGTGTTTGCGAAGAATTTACTTAATTCTGAGAAGGGGGTTTACTTATTTATTCCTTTTCATCCCCCCAATACATCACATACTCTCTCCTATGTAGAAAACGGTGGTCTTGGGGAGTGAATTACGTAATTTTTAACTGGCAGAGTTAAGGGATTATTTATAAGCCTTACAAATGATCAAGATAAGTGTTAATTTGTGTGCGAATTTCATACATTACAAGCCCATGGGCCACTGGTAATTATTAAAAATGTATTAACTTAGTTTTGTTAAATTAATTATAAAATACATTGTGTGTAGAACTGATACATTTATAAATGTATTATATCAGTGCAAATATGTATCTTGTATTTTATTTTGCGCGAATGTATTTTATTTATTTACTGTCAGTAAATTAATGATTTTTTAAAATAATCTTTAGTCTTCTACTTTTCAACATGCTTGCGCCCCCCTCGTACACTTATCACGCCCTCTAGGGGGGCGCGCCCCACAGTTTGAAAAACGCTGTTTTAACCCTTTAACTTCAGATTAAAAACTACGTGATTCACATTCCAGTGTCATCGCTCTTCACAATGGCGTACGTTTACGGTGTATTGGAGGGGAAAGAAAAGTCGTACGTAAGCAAATTTTTGTATATACACGATGACGGGTGTTAAGAGGTTAATAAATAAAGAAAGAAAAAGGCTAACACTTCTATCCATTAGTTTTTTAAAAATATATTTCATCAAGACATATGAACTCTATAATGTTAATTTCTTATTTTGAATTATCGCCTTTATTTTTTTCAAATAATTGTAGAACTCGTGTAAATTTGTATACAAAGATAATTTTTTGTGTGGATGGAGAGTCTTTCATCAGTTAAAATAAAGAACTTAAAAATAGCACATTTTTGAGACATTTTTAATGTTTTTCAAAATTTAGAGTTGTACTTATCTCAAATATAGATCATTTATTTAAAATTTATAAAAACTTTATGAATATAATAGCAGTTATATAGAGAAAGCAAACATCACACACATTAGAATTAGAAATTAAAAACATTGTACTGGACTTCAGACACAAAATTTCATTAAATCACATATAATTTGTCTTATTTGTTCATGCTCTATGAGATAAAATACATTGGAAATAGTTGCATTTGAAAATTTCTCTCTTTGGGATATTCAAAAAAAAATAATTAAAAGATGACTTTTAAAAATTCGATTGAAAAAAATAATTTTCTCAAGGAAACGCTGTTTATAATAATTCCAATTTTCTGTTAAGTATTTTAAGAAAGATTTTTCGATAAACACTGAAATATATTTTAATGCAATAAGTTATCTTAGAGTATAAAAAAAATTTCAAATTTTTTCTCACCAACGCAGTAATTAGTTTGCTTGAATATAACAATATTAATGGGCTTAAATGGCATGATTTTGTTTAAAGATCAAATATAGGAATAATTGTAAGGTCTTACACGAAAATGATTCTTTAAGAAACTCTCTTTTATATGAAGTAGATCAAATAAAATATCACAAAAAAATTACATTTTTAATTTGAAGGTACTAGATAAAAGGGTTAGTTTTTTCCATGATAAATATGCAGTTTAAAGCTGACAGAAAAACTTTATGCTAAGCTGTTATTTTTAACCAGTTTAACAATAGTTTATATATATATATATATATATATATATATATATATATATATATATACAAGGATCATTTAAAAATAAAAATTGGTTAGAGATAAAAATTGAAAAACCCAATATTTATTCCGAAAAAAAAATTGTTACATAACTTAAAGCTTCCTACACTTCTCTTCATAATCATTTCCTACATTTAAATAATTATCGCGTTTATTTTTACAAGATTCAGAATTCACATTTTATACTATTTTGCCGTCATTGTCTTAAGCTAGGTGCCTTTGCCATCTTTTCCTAGAAAAACCCTTGTTTCCCTCATCTTAACGGAAAGATAGTAATCGCATAGAACAATATCTGGACTATCGGTCTTTTGTTTGAATGCAGTGACCACCTGGCTTAATATACTGGCAGCAGAAAAGTATAACATGGGAATTTCGAAGCTCGTGAACAAATACGACGAATGTTTAAATGTAAGAAACGATTATGTACACAGAAATGAAAGAAGCTTTTAGTTAAGTAAAGGTTTTTCCCCATAAATATCGCTCTTTTTTTAAATTTTTTATAACTAACCGTCTTTATTTTCTGGATGATCCTTGTGTACATACACTCATTTATATGCACGTATATACAATATTTATGTATATGTACATACATATGTATATATATATACATATATGTACATACATTTGTATATATACATATATGTACATACATTTGTATATATACATATATGTACATACATTTGTATATATACATATATGTACATACATTTGTATATATATACATATGTACAGGGTGTCCCCGAATGCCGTGTACAAACTTGGAGGAGTGGTAGAGAACATCGTGAGGAGCCAAAATTACATAGGAAAGCATGGGCGGAAAGTGATAGGTGGCGCTGTACGCGAGCTCGCAAGGTAGGAAATGTGGTTTCTTCCTTTTAGACACGGACAGCGTGCAATGAACATGTTTTACGAACTCAGAGTTGGCGGATATCCATTTTATCTGCGGCCTAGCTGACGGAAATGGACGTGCTGCTGTTCGGTTGTACAGAGAAAGGTATCCAACGAGGCGGCAACCGAATCATCAAACGTTTGCTCGGGTGCATCAAAACCTGGTAGAACGTGGATCCTTCAGAGCTACGATTGAAGGTACTGGACGGCGGCGAATAGCGCGAACACCCATATTCGAAGAAGGTGTGTTGCATGCTGTGGACCAAACTCCCGGCACTAGTGTACGGGCACTTGCTGCTTCAACTGGAAGATCTCCAACAACTATCCATCGTGTGCTGCAGGGTGCAGCCTTGCATCCTTTTCATGTACAGAGAGTGCAGTCATTACAGCCAGATGATCCCCCACGACGTCACGTTTGCACAGTGGTTTCTTAACCAAATTGCGGCAGACATGCACTTTGCCAGTTCCGTGTTGTTCTGTGATGAAGCAACCTTTTCACGTGAAGGTGTGTTCAATACGCACAATGCGCACATGTGGGCCTTAAATAACCTACATAGCACCCGACCACGAGCCATGCAACAACGCTTTACTGTTAATGTGTGGGCGTGTATCGTGGGTGACAGTTTATTCTGCCCATACATCTTACCGCCTCGACTGGACTCTCACAAGTATCTCGTCTTTCTACAGGAGGTACTTCCAGAACTGCTTACCGATGTCCCCGCACCTATTCGGCACCACATGTGGTTTCAACAGGACGGAGCGCCATCTCATTATGCAAGACATGTACGTGAGCATTTAGACCGGACATTTCCAAACAGATGGATTGGGCGTGGTGGTCCCGTCGCTTGGCCTCCTAGATCCCCAGATTTATCCCCTCTGGATTTTTTTCTCTGGGGTGCTATGAAGGGCCTCGTGTACGACACGCCTGTCGTTTCCGAAATGGACCTGGTCGCACGGATATCCATCGCTGCTGCTAGGATCCGTGAAATGCCCGGTGTTTTCGAAGATGTTCGGCAATCCATGTCGCGTCGGAGCCGTGCGTGCATACATGCCAATGGTAGCAATTTCCAACACTTCCTCTGATGCTTTCACATCATACTTTTTATTTATTATTGGTTTTTTATTTAATAAAGCGTTTTGCAGTACATTTTGCGTTGTGGCGTTACTGTCTTTGTGTCTCTTTATCTCGTTAGGATTACGTTTCCGCCCATGCTTTCCTATGTAATTTTGGCTCCTCACGATGTTCTCTACCATCCCTCCAAGTTTGTACACGGCATTTGGGGACACCCTGTATATTGTGACGAATCTACACGGAACATTTCCACTAATCTTCTTAGGCGTCCTTTTGGCGAATATAAATTCGCGTTTATTTCCAATCAACTCCAAAAAGATGAACGGGATATGCAAAATAGATAAGGTATTTAAGTCGAGCGTTGTAAGCTAGCAAGGTAGATGATGGAAGGCTATTGAGCCAGCAACTTTAACCGCAATATTAGAGGATTCCAAGATATTAGAACAGTGCAGAAGAATTGCTGTGATTCTAAGGAAGTACCAGAAAGCTGATATAGCCAGCGGTAAATATAATTTACTTACGCTTAAAAGAAGCGTTAGTTTAGTCGAATTAGCTACAGTGAATGAGAGTTAAGAATTCGAGTACGTGCATTTCTCGGATCTCCTATTTCGGTAGACCTTACTTGATCTTGAGCTTAATTATTAATTAATTGCATTATTCTTAATTTAATTTAAGAAAAAGGTAAATCCCTTTAGTTGACGTAACATAAAAGTATTATATGTTATCAGAGATTTTTTTGAGAAATTATAATAATAAATGAATATTATTATTATTCAAAATGGCTCTTAGTGGTTCTTTGCCTCAAATTAATCCTGGTGTCCAAGGTGAGACCCAGGAGGGTCTCCACAATATATATACATATATGTACATACATATGTATATACATACATATATGTACATACACATATGTATATACATACATATGTATATACATACATATATGTACATACATATGTATATACATACATATATGTACATATATATGTATAAAAGTTTAATTATTTTCAGATTATGAACTGAATACAGAAGGTCGTTCACACTTTATGGGAACGATTTTTTTATTTAACTTCTCACTTGCTTTTTGAGGTGAAACTTTGGAAACTTCAAAATAATAATATGTTGATGCTTTCTTTTGAATGAAATGCAAAATAAAGGATTTATTTTAAAAATGGCTCCTAAAATGGATAGAGAGCTCGAAGATTACGTAAGGATATTTCCAAGGAGAAATATTGGCAGAAAATCCGATATTATTTCTGTCCCCGTTGCAATGTAAGACACCATGCTTTAAGTTGTGTTTGTATTGTATGTATGCAAGCACGTTCAAAACCGGCAACCATTTGAAAAGAGGTACGAACATGATTTTTTTTGTCAGTAAGATATACGTTCTTTTAAGGTATGTGAAACATTCTTCATAGCATGCAGAGTGTACTTAAACAAGCATTTATGGGTTTTTGTGTCCCACAAATATAAAATAAAAAATTGTGCGAAAACTGTAAAATTGAAAATTAAATTAAAATTCTTCAATTTTTTCGCATTAAGTATTATGCTTGATTATAAAATGTGCCTTTTTTGGAACATTTTGAGCAAAAAAATTTACCACTTAAGGCAGTGCTTCTCAAAGTTTAAAAATATTTGTGATCCAATATTCAAGCATAATTTTCATCATGGCCTCCATACAATAACATTGTATTTAATTCAATAATGCTATACTTTGACGAAAGCTAAAATACGACTTTAATCTCTTAAGTGCCACCATCATATAAAAAGTCTCGTTAAGCTAGGTCATTAATTTCCCCGGACGTATATGTACGTCTTTCCGAAGTACGATCTCTTCTGTGCACTGCTATCCATAAAATTATTCCGAAGGCTTTGGAACGCAATAAAATGACCTTGGCACCATTTGCGTAGGATTTACTTATTTCAGAGGATTTGCTCTTACTTATTATTTATTTATTCATTTTCTGCTCCCCCTAATATATCACATAAGTGTTCCTATATGGAAAACGGTAGCATTAGAGAGAGAATCGTGTAAATTTAAATCAGAAGTTAAGGGATTAATTAGAAACCGTACAAATTATCAAGATAAGTGTTAATTTTTGCATCTAATTTTATATATGACAAGCCCATGAGGTCACTCGTAATTACTAATGTTGTTATTAATTTAGTATTGTTAAATTAATTGTAAAATACATTGTGCAGTACTGATACATTTACAAGTGTATTATAACTGTGTAAATGAGTACTATATACTTTTTATTATGCCAGAATGTATTTTGTTTGTTTACTTTCAGTAAATTAATAATTTTTTTAAGTAATCTTTTGTTTTCAACTTTTCAATAAGCTCGCGCTCCCCTAGTAGAGTTATCACCCCTTAGGGGGCCTGCCCCACAGTTTGAGAAACGATGACTTAAAGGGTTAATCAGAAGAGTATCCGTTGCATGATTGACTTATTACGACAACTTTCTTAGATATCTAAACAAGATTGTCACATCATAAAGCGCGCCTATCAGCTTTTCCCTTGTGTTTTAAAACTAAAAATTGTTCTATTCTTAATTAGAGCACAAAATAAATAAATAAATTTTTAAATAGTCCCAGAAATCAAAAGAGGTGCAGCAAATGGATGAATTGAATTTGTGAATGATTGAAAATTTTTTGCAAGAAATAAGGAATTTGAAAAGTACAATAATCTCTGTGTGTTTTTTAACTCTGGCTGATGTATAGGAAAAAAAGTATTAAATTTGTTTCTTAAAAGGGTAAATTTAGTGCAAAAATCTTAGATATTTGGTAAATGAATATGTAGAACAGGGGTCAGCAACCTATGGCACGTGGTACAATTCTCAGAGGATCTCAGCACTACTCTACAAACTTGTCAATTTTTGTGTGGATGGAAGTTGATAAATTTGTAATGGATTTTATTTGAAAAAAAGAAAAGTGTCTTATAGTAGTCGCATATGATGTGTAACATCTAACATGTTATCGTGGTAAATACGCAATATTAACTTTTTTTCCTGAAAAATATTAATAGGGTATGATTGGATTGATTGATAGGGTATGATTGGATATTAATAGGGTATGATTGGAAATAATTTTCTATCGAATAATTATATCTTTAATGAAAGTTGTATTTAATTAACAAAAGGAGTAAAAAAATGCAATATTTTATCAAAAATAATTATTCTTGTCCAATTTGGGGAAGAGCGGAGACAATAGACTTATGATAACTAAAATATGAGACATATACTTGTGATTTCAAAGTATTTAAAAATCGTTGAAAAACAGCGTCGATAACAGTACCACTGTTAGCAGTCAAAACATTCTAATTTGTGTTCATTTCGAGCATGAGTTCATCATTCATAAAAGCTATGAGCGGCTCAGCTTTTGGAAAACTGAAGTTAAAGTTAAAACCACCACTCAAAATTAGGGGAAGCGAGTGATAATTTTTTTTAAAAAAGCAGAGCCACCTTCGTTATATGGTAAAATTACAAAATGCAGAAAATCTTTAATTTTTTTTTAACCGTTTGATTCGAAGAAATGTATACGACCACCGAAATCACTGTTTGTCCATATTCAAATAAGTATTCTGCCGCACTTATGTCCCCCAATATCATGACTAATGGATTTAGAGTCATCGTTGGGTGGATGGCCTGAGTACCCAGCTCTTTCGAGCAACAACCTCATATCAGTAGGTATTTGAGTGACTGTACATGATTGAATTTTGTCCTTTGTTAAGTTTAAATGCTTTAAATATAAAATAAAAATGCTGGCGATATTGGGAAAATAAAAAAATAAAATAATGAAATGCATTAAAATTGAGAAAAGAAGCTTCAAAGTCGGCACAAAGCACAGAAAATAAAGTTAAACTTTCGATCTTGGGTTGGTGGGGCTAAGCCGACCAATGGGAATACAGCTAGGATCACGAAAAAGTAGTTGAATATAAAACAGAAAACGGCTTTTTTAAAAGCTATTAAAATATACTATCATGAATAAAAATAGTAGAGGAACATTTAAATAAAAATAAATCAGTCGGAATAATTTTCCGAGGAAAACTAAAGAGTAAACAGTAAAAATTGAAAACTGGAAGAATCTGGGGATCGAGAGAGAGAGAGAGAACCCGATGCAAAGCATTGGGAGCGAATGACTCTGACCTCTAGACCACGGAGGACTTATAGAAAGAGGTGAAAAAAGCATTTAAGATTGAGGAAGGGAAATTTGAAAGGAGAAAAATAATTACATGAAGAAATGCAGAATTCTTTCTGAGAGAATATTTCTTCGTCTGTTGAAATTTGGATCAGTGATACAATTTTCAATACCCAAGATCGAAAGATTACTAGAATTATCAATATTTTGAAAGAAGTTTCTTGCTACCTTTTTAATGAACTGTCTAATTGACAGCATTTTACTAGTGGTCCTGAGGTATGTGTTCCTCATGAATTATCGAGCTTTTAAGATTTGACGCAGAATGATGCTTTGAGAAGCTTCTATTTGATTAATATGGGATCTAGCTGCATGTGCCCAGATTGGAGCGGCATATGTGAGAATGGGTCGGAGGATGAGTTTGTAGATAAGCAGTTTATTTTCTCTGCTCAATGCAGAGTTGTGGTGTACCTCCCCTTAGAAGTACATCCCTCGAAGTATCAGCGTGAGCTAGAGGTGTAGGGTTAGCGAAAGAATTCGGATCAAACATTATCTTAATATGACTTTATTAAGATATTCAACTTAAACTTTTAACAAATATAATTATAATGATTAATATGAGGGAATCTACGATGACGCAATACGCAACACACAATATATATATATATATATATATATATATATATATATATATATATATATATATATATATTATATTTTATAATATGATCAATTCTAATTCAGACCAATCTCAATAATCGAACCACCTAATCCTCAATTCTAATAAAGTGTAATCAATCCTACCTTATATTATTCCGTAATGCTACTTGTCTTTATCTGCAATGGTATGCAGCTTGACGGTTAACTTCTAGTTGAACACGAATATGTTTATCCACGGCAAGTAGAACTTAATCAATCTTACACCACGAACTGCAATAATCATCAACTGCCACAACGCACATCAATTGTCTAACATTCCTTTACATTGCCATCCCGCTTACTCTAAGATCCTATATTTAAAGTCGGTTTATTTGCATTTCTTCTTCACATCTCGTTTCTCGGATTTGGTTGGAAAAGAGTTGTCATTAATTCTGGCCCAAAGAACCCAAAGGACTTGTTAAAGAAAAGACGCGTAAGACGTCACAGAGTTTCTTGCAATTAAGTGTAAATTTTAGATACCGATTGCTTAAATTTATTTCTAATATCTGTTATGTGCTGTTTGAAAGTGAGGTGATTATCTAGTATAACTCCTAGGTACTTAGTGTGTTGAGACCAGGGTATTAGTAGATCGATTTAGAGTCAAGCTCTCGAGTGCTTGATGGCTACTAGAATTGGACCCCCATGCGAGGGTAGCGAAAAGACACATCCCCGCACTCTCATTGGTCAAATCAAGTAGCACGCGCTTATGTCACATCCTGTTACACACATCCGTCCCTTTTCACGAAATCACTCCCAACAAATATCCAGCAACCGAGAGGAAAGATGTTACACATCAAAAACGTTTTCAGAATTATAAACATTTACGGAATTACGAAAAAATCTGAAAGATAACTCTAAAGATAATTTACAGCGATTTTGTAAATTATTGGATGTCATTACTGGAGAGATTTAATTATTTGAAGGGAGAGAATTGTATGTACGTTGCTTTCCGCTTTTGGTTCTACATATCTAAGTAAAAAATCTTTCTTCTTACGAGAAATATTTCGAGTCTGCAGAGTAATTGTTTAACAACTGAATGCTCAGAATCGTGTCAAATTAAGTCACAAGTTATACCTTTGATTTTGTGGTATGAAAGTGTGTGTGTAGGGCTTTGTAAGTACTAGATTTGCATTAAAGGTCTTATTTATCTTTTTATTTAACTATAATGAAGGGGATACTTATATTTTATGTTGTCTATTTCTTGTTTTAATATATATATATATATATATATATATATATATATATATATATATATATAATGTTTAAAAATACATCATATACATGCACAATTTTAATTATTTTTATTTTTGTTGAAGAAATAGTTATGTTTTATGTATGCTGTTTATTTTTATGTAAAGAAACATCTTTAAATGATACAAAATTAGTATATAATGAAACAGTAAATCTACATTATTGACCTGAATTCTCTAACTCTGCATGCCATATAGTGGAGATCGAATTGTTTCAAAAGTGTCCTACTGCGTGGAACGCTGAATCATATTGGTAGATTGGTTTGGCACTCCACAACTACGAGGATGCCGACCCCTGGTGTAGAAAATCACCCAAACCATTATCTCGAGAAGTGATTTAATATAAAAATATTTTTAACAATTAATCAAATAACTGTAATTAATGTTTAAAATATGGAAACTTTCTGTGTGCCTTACACAAAGATAACTATAAAAGATGTGGATTTGTTTTACTATCAAAATATCACACATAATTATTTGTTTGTATGTCAGAAAAAATAAACGTCTTGTGGGAAAGATGAATGGTTCATTATTGGTTTATTTTCTAAATAAAAAAAAATTAACTAACTGTTGTCAAATGCTCAGTATCTTATCAGTTATTATCATTTTCTAAATTTTGTAATTATAAGAGAAGACCATTAAAAAATCGTGCTTTAAAAGAGTTATAAGCTGAAATATAAAAAAAAGTCACTGAAGACTAAACTGAAAAATCTTTATGATGTACCAAAAGTTAGAAAGTTGTTCATAATATACCATTTTCCAATGCCTTATTTGTATAGTTGATCCATAGCATTTTCGTTATCTATAACTAATCTAAAATAAACTGGGCAAAAAATGAAATTTATTTAGATAGTGGATGTATAGTCAACCAGCCGCATGTTACCCGACGTTTCTTTTTTGACGGCTTACTCATTATTTGTGACTTCGATTATGGGTAAATTTTTGTCTCTCTTTTGTGTGTAAGTAATCTTTTTTAATTTCTCCTATAATACACTATAGTATTTTCGAAAAATAATTATTCTCTTAGAATGATTGCTTAAGGACATTTTTTCTAATTTAATTACATTTACTTAAGCTAGGGATTCTCAAACTCTGAGGCGCCCCTCCATACGGGAGCGTGATAACCCTTCGTGTGCGGGGGCAAGAGCTTATCGAAAAAGAGAAAATATAATTATTATACAATAATTAAGAGTTATACAATAATTAATATATCAATACTAAATTAGGAATGTTTAATAATTACTAGTGACTTCCATGAGCTTGTCTTTCAGAGCAAAGTTATTCAAAGGAAAGTTTTATTTTAGAAATTGACATTTTAAGTTCTTTTTCTATATTTAACCTAGAGAATTGAACGAGGTGCAGCATTTATACACGTTTTGTGCTGACGTACACGAGAATGCCAGATGTGATGGATTTAAGATAGAGAGCAACAGAGATTAGACTATTTTCTAATGACATTTGTACTTGTAGAAATGGATGATTGAGAAGAGAAATAATTCATTTGATTAAAAATTATTTTGAAGACTGTTCCAATGCAAAAATTAGAAATAAAAAGTAACATAATACTTATCCTGTTACTTAAAAGTAACTTGCCTAAAATAGCTATAACTTAAAATTAACACATACAAAATTTAATACTTATCTTGTTAATTTATTATGATTTATAATTAAAAACGTATTGAAGTTTTAGAGTCAAAGTACTTTATTTTGCATTCACTATATTGTTATTGTATGGGGGGGCGATGAAAATTATGATTCAAAATTGGATCGCAGATATTAAAAGTTTGAGAAGCACCGACTTAAACTGTACACATGATTCAGAATCATCGAAATAATATTAATGTTGACACTTTATTAAACTTATATAATGGGTATTAAAATTAAAGCTTCTTTGTATCAATATACATTTTTTAAACGACGTTCCGAATGATATATAATAATGAATAGAAAAACAGGAACTATTTGACTTTGAGCTTAATTACTTCAAATCTTAGGGCAGAAATATTATATTGCTTCTATATTCCCATCATATTTTCGTATTCTAAGATAAAACTGTAACTCTATGAACACAGCTATATATCACGTGATCATAAAGGCATAGCGCATATAATAAATTTTTGAAGGGTTGAGACAAAACTGAGATATAATCTGTATAGTTTTCTACTTCAGCTGATTGTCTGGCTGATTCGCGTTATAGAAACATGGCCGGTTAAGCGGGAGGTGCCTAACGAATTGTTAAATCGATGCAATATCAAAAATCGAATTAAGTTTACTTATCTTTTGTTATGTATTATCTTTCTCTTCATAGCAACATTTTACAACTTTAATTAGAATAAATATAAAATAATTTTATTAAAGATTTCTTTGATTTATGTATATGATGTTACTTTAACTTTTTTTAAGTGGTAATAATACAATAAAATGAATTGTTTATCGTTATGAAAAAGTGAACATTAGACATAAAATAAAAATCGATTTTTCTATGTAAAGATATTAAAATGATGACTAATTAACATAGCGATTCCGGTTTTGCCGTAAAAAGGACTTTTTCAGAAAAGTGAAAATAAAAAGTCCAGCCGGGATAAGTTAATAGAGTTTTCTTTTCTGTTTTGTTTTAAAAGCTTACGAAATTATTGAAGATAAAAGGTTTAATTTTTACACTATTCTTTTATTAAAATTTATCTTATCTTCCCCATTATTTTTAAGTAGAACAATATTTTTTGACTATTTATAGTATTAATCGTCATTAAAGATTTCACAACTTTAACTAAGACAAAATTTGTTTTAGAAAAGGGGACACAATACGATTAAATTGACAAAAAGTTGTTCGAAATCCAAATAAAACTTTCATAAATTATTTTTTGTATAATTTTCTATAATTTGTATACATTTCTTTTTTTTTGTTCATTTTTACTCACATCCCAACGGTAAATAAAAACTTTAAGCGGATTTATCTCTTAAAGAAAAAGTAACTAATTTATCTTCATTTAAAAAGCTAAGGCCTTTTTCTGTTGTACCTAATGCTTAAATTTTTTTAACCTATTATTAATAGTACATGTAACAAAAGTTGGTACGCATGTTTGAATCAAAGCAATACTTATTTTTTAAAAAAATAATTGAATTTAGAACTTACACATTTTTTAAGGAATTTTCAATAAGTATTCAGTAAAAAAAAGTATTTTACGTATATCATTCATGATAACGGCAAACCCATACCAACTTTTGTTACACATGGTTTTACGTATTTGTAAATCAAATTTTATGAATGTATGTTATTTATTGTAGGAGGAGTAGCACACACACATTTTCAAATCCTTTCATAAATTTAAAACTTTTCTTTAAAAAAATTGAATGGTTAGTATATTGTAGTATCTTGGGGGGAAAATCTGTTTTACCTAATCCATATACATTGGTTATAAGCAAAAAAATTGTAAAAACCATTAAAACAAAGTTTTTTGTTAAATCGTACTATGCCCCCTTAACAAACACCACAATCCCCTCTTAAACAAAAATTATTCTTACCTTCACCATATTTCCCATGGTCTGAATCGTTAGCACAAGCCAGAAACAACGAAGAGAGCACAAAGAGCAAAACCCGCATCTTTACTCTTCTCTAGAGATCATTTCTATGAAAACACTTGTTGATATCTCCGCGACGACCCAACTTAGCGTCGGCTGAAACGATTAATTACGTCGCCAAAAGTAAGAATATCGCCTTGGCGATGATCCTAACACTTTAAAACCACTGCAATCATATCATCTTCAGACATGAACAGGAACGTCTATGGTTGTGTACAAATGTTAACAAAGCAGTGATTGTGAAATACAATAGATTCTTTTCTTTCAATATTTTCACCAAAAGCTTCTAAACTTTAATTAAAATTGACGTTTCTTTTCAGTTTCGATTCAAAGACAGTTCTGATTATTTGAACAAAATTAAAAAAGAGAATTACTTCGTTCCCTGAATGAAGACATGTGGAGTCCTTTACAGAAATAATAAAGCATTGTTTTAAAGTTTTCGCTGAAATGTTTAAGATGTAGGTTAAAACATGAAATGAAACATTTCTTCCAAAGAAAATGAAAATCAATATTTCAAATTTGGGAACGAATTTTGCTTACAAAAAAGAATTTGATTTCTATTATTTGGCTTTATTGTTACTACCGCTGAACTGTAAAAGTGTTTTTAGTAAAAATCCTTTCTTTCCCCAAAGGATTTAAAGATGTAGGAAACCCGGTTTTAGTAAAAAAATACTGAAACTTGAATGAGAGCTCGTTGATTAAAAAAAATTGCAAAAATGAATAAACCATGGCTGCAAAAAAGTATTTTGTATGAAGATTATTGCACATATGGAACTGGGTAATAAGAATTAACTTTATGAATATCAATTTTATAGGGATCTTTTAAAATGTGGGAGCAACAACTTTTTTGGCATAAAGATAAATAATACATTTGTTTTATGAAGAAATAATAAAACACTTTTAGTAACATTAGATTTATTTCTTTTTTTTGTATGGTCTTACAAATTGAAAAATTACTTAGGAAAGTGTTTAAAGAAAAATATGCATTGTAGTTAAGTTATTAGCCAATTTGACTCTCAAATTATTATTCAGAGTTGCATAAAAAGGAATCACGATATCGTACAAATAAGAAAAAAAAGTATGGTTCCTTTTAAAGAATTTTATGAAACGATATACAATCCAATGTCATCGTATAGCTACGCTTCATTATAATTTATGTAAAAATAAAGAATAAGCCAAAATGTATTATATAATCTTTAACTGTGTACTTGAAAATGATTAGAATAAGTTTAATAATCAAGCACAAAAGCATACTTCATGTAACTAAAAGTACGCACTTAGCAATATGATCGTAAGTAACAGTTCAATGTAAATCTTATTTCTTAAAAAGAGAAAAAAAATTTTTAATAGAAATTACAAAACAATTTAAAACTTAATTGTCAATGAGAATTTCCTTAGTTGGTTTTAGCAAATGACTGAAAATAATGTAAAAGATGCTTTGATATAGATTATGCATACTTTAATCATTATTTGAAACTCTTGCTAAAATAAATGCTAAAATTTATATTCAGTCTTGTACAGGATATTTAAAATACAATTTTATGATTATTTAATAAAATGATGATTATAGATGATCAATTGATAAAAGAGCGTTAAAACATTTTTTTTATTTAGACATATAATATATAGTTTAACAATTATATTACACATGGTAGTGGAATCAAGCAATTTGAAACGGAAAACTCATAAAAGTCCAGAGTTGAAGTTACAATTTTTCTTATATTTTATGCCTGATAACACGTCAACGCTTAAGTTTTTTTTATCAAATTATAAATACATACTTTAATTATGTCTAGAAAGAAAACAAATTTGACATACGAAGAAAAAGCAACGTTTAAGAAATTTTTTATACTTACGAAGCAGTTTCAAAATAAATTTATAAATACATAATATTTTTCTAGCTTACACTGACCTAGCATATATGCTAACAGTTTTGAGGAAATCAATGACTATGGGTAATTTACATCATTGTAGTAACGATGAAAATTTAAAAGAAAAAGAATGAAATATCAACATCTTATTTAATAAGGACCTAACAATTAAGAATATTATCAGACAATAATGGATGAAAAAGTCCTGGTTCTTGTGAAATCTTCTAGCTGCCCGAAAGAAACTACCATTAAAGGATTATTCCTTATCGATTATATATAAGATCGACGCTGGAAAAGTATTGAATATAGTGTATATATTCATGAGTACTTAAGTCCCTTGCCATCCTCTTAACTTCAGAACGACTGCTGTTACATTCTTAAAAACGGTGTCTAGGTATAGTAAAATAACCATGAGCTACTGAATAAAACCATGTATGGCGTCATCTGGTGGTAAACTGCGGAATTAGCATTTCTATCTCGAAAACGAGCCTTGTAGACATTAATGCAAATAATAGAATGGTTAAACCATGCATTTTTTTTCGTGATTTCCTACACTGTGACGTGAGAAAGATGATCTGAGAAAGAGAAAAAAAAATTAGTTATAACAAAATACCTTTATCTGAGATGTTCAAAACTTCTCACGGTCAGTTGCATTGCACATTTGGATTCTCGTTTGAATGTCGAGTTGAAAACTTTAGAGCATAGAGCGTGACACGTTGGCACAAGCGTCTGTTATACGTCCTTTAAGGTCCACAATGTTTGTGGAAGAGTCGCACACCCCAGTTGTTTCAAGTAACCCCAGAGGAAAAAGATCAGGTGAAAGTGGAGACCAATCTTCTACACCGCCACATTCAATTATTTAGCCAACATTCTGCTCACAAGACATCTCTAGTGAAGCAGTACTTCGTCAAGGAATTCGGGAAACAAATAATTGGGTATGGGGGAATCGAGAATTGGCCTAAGCGTTTGCCTAATCTGACTCCACTGGACTTTTTCCTCTGCGGATGCTTGAAACAGCAAGTGTATGCAACCCCTCCGTAAACAATGCGGGTTCTTAAAGGACGCATTACGGATGCTTGTGCCAACGTGTCACACTCTATGCTCCTACGTGCGCAACGTAACATTCAAACGAGGATCCATATGTGCATGGTAGCTGATGGTGGAAAGTTTGTAAATCTCAAATAAAGCTATAACTAGTTTTTTTTCCATCTTACTTTTTCAAAATGTTTTTCTCACGTCACAGTGTAGGAAATTACGAAAAAACAAATGCGTAGTTCTTCGTATTAATGTCCACAAGGTGTGGAGATCCCCCTGGGTTTCACCTTGAACACCAAGATTAGTTTGAGGCAAAGAACCACTAAGAGCCAGTTTGAATAATAGTAATATTTATTTATTATTATAATTTTCTCAAAAAAATCTCTGATAGCGTATAATACTATTATGTTGCGTCACTTAAAGGGATTTGCCTTTATATTAAATTAAATCACTAATAATGCAATTAATTAATAATTAAGCTCAAGATCAAGTAAGGTCTACTGAAATAAGAGATCCGAGAAATACACGTACTCGAATTCTTAACTTTCATTAACTTTAACTGAGTCACTTAAACTGACGCTTATTTTAAGCGTACGTAAATTATATTTACCACTGGCTTATATCAGCTTTCTGGTACGTCTAGAAGCATGACGTCTTCACGAATCTAATCTCCTTGAATCTTCTAAAAATGCGTTTAAAGTTGCTGGCTCAATAGCCTTCCATCATCTACCTGCTATCGCGCAACGCTCGACTTAAATATCTTATCTAATTTGAATATCCCGTTCATCTTTTTGGAGTTGATTGGAAATAAACGCGAATTTATATTTTCCAAAAAGACGCCTAAGAAGATTAGTGGAAAGGTTCCGTACATATTCGTCACAAAGGTACCTTTTTTTACAAAATCGATGATTCTCTACAACTTTGTAAATAACTCCCCACCTATCTCGTTCCATTTTCGAGATTGGAATGCTAACTCTACAGTTTACCACCAGGTGGCACCGCACATGGTTTTATTCAGTAGTACATGGCTACTTTACTATACCTGAACACCACCACTTTTATAGATATAGCAGTAGCTATTCCGAGGTTAAGGTATAACCGTGATTTTGCAAAAGCGTATAAATGGGTAATATTTAGTGTCACTTAGATTAAAAATTGTACATAAAATTGTTTTAAGAATGTTATTAGAATAAAAAAATTATTTAAGTACAATTTTTGACAAAAAAAAATGAACATAGAATGACGAATTTTCAAAACACATTCTCCTTTTCTAAAAATGTTTCTATTATAATAATATTTTGCCTTTACATAGCTCAGACCTCTGTACAGAGGCTGAACTAGAATTTTTGAAATATGCAACTTAGAAGAGGATTTATCCATATTTTACTACAACAGGGGAGAGAACTTTAAAAAAACGCCAATAATTATTTCAATTTATAGTAACTCTAAAAATAATGTAAATTTTTCAAAAATCCTAGTTTAGACTCTCTGGAGAAGTCTTTACTTTATATAAGCAAAATATTATTATTTTTATAGAAGCATTTTTTATAAAAGGAGAACGTTTTGAAAAAAGGCTATTCTAAGTTTTTTCTCGACACAATATTTTGGGCACGCCACCGATCCAAACGGTTTGAATTTTAGTTAAAAATAACAAAGTTCACTAATAAGTTTTACGAACGAACGAGAGTGATAGGTCGCGAGGCAGTGGTTGATTCTTTAATTAAGGAATTTTCAGTGAGGGTTTTCTCAGATATCAAATGCATTTTCATTTGATTAACTAAATTTGTCCCAATGCGATTGGTTAGAAATTCAAGAATTTAAAATGCAACTGATTGATTTTCAGTCTAGTTTAATAACGATTCAAAAATTTATTGGAGCAAAGGAAGAGTTGGAATTGATTAAAACAGAAAGATTAACAAACCATATAATTAAAAATGTTAGTAATGAACTTTTGGAAACATGGAATTCGATTCCAGATACATTTAACTGTTTGAAGAAGCTGGTTCATGCTATTTTAACCTTACTTTCATCTACCTATGCCTGCGAGTCATTATTTTCAGAGATGAATAACATTAAAGACTCGCTTAGAAACCGTTTGGCAGATGACTCCAATTCAGTATGCACTCTGCTAAAAGTAATATATTACATTCCTAATATGTTATTTGTCATCTAATCTACAACAACAGAAGTCTCACTAATGCTACTTTACATAATTTGAATTACACGTATAACTAAAATGTTTACTACTATACAGTGCAAAATGTATTTTTTCTTAGTAAATACAGAGTTTTGAGTTGTTAGTATTTAGTTTTATTATTTCCCCAATAATCACAAGTCAAAATTATCTGACGGCCTGTCTATACCTCATTAAACATTTCTTTAGAAAAAAATGGCACCTTGGCCCATAAAGGTTCTCCACGCCTGTTCTATACCAAGAAAAGTACACAATAGTCTTTTACTAAATGAAACTGTACAGTAAAATTGTGCATGTTTTCAGAAAGAGCTTGAATAGCTAAGTAACCTTTAAGCTAGATCTGGTCGACGTTCATGTTGCTCGGGGCTTTGATGAAGGTTTCACTCCCCCTGCTGTATACATAAACCTTTGTTGTTGGTTTTATGAATATCTGAATTGAACAATTTTAAATTAAATATAATATATATTCAAAATATATAAATTTTCAATAGATTTTTATACAATTTTCAATTGAACATGAATTTTGAAGCTTTATTCCTATTGATTGTTATTCTTCTTTGTGTGTGTTTTAGAGATCAATAAATATGGAGCGGAATGCATGAATTTTTCTCAGAGAACAGTAAGAACTTTTAATTTCACGGTCTTGATTTTTATTTGAATTACTGAAATCTAAAAATTCTTTATTGGTTAGTTTTCCAATCGTATTATTTTTTCGTTTTTACTTTTTTATTTCTTATATATGTTTTTAGAGACCTTTTAAATTCTATTCCAATTAATATAATTCAGGTAGCATTGCTAAGTACTAAGTGGCAGAGTTCCTATTTCCTTGATATCGTACTAACGAGATTTTTTTCAAGCGTCCTTATTAATTTATACCAATCTTCTATATTTGTTATGGCATAACTGAGTATTTTTTAAATAATTTAAGTATAATCTATTTTATCTTAAGAATCTATGTGCAACATAAAATCTGAGTTTAAGGACTTTAGAAACAGAACACCATATTTCTCTTTCAAAAAACCTAATTATTAATGTATCGATGATTAATTTAATTAAATAAATCCCCGTAAACGTATCATATGTATGCCTTTCTTGCGAATGATTAAACTATTTAAAACTTTACTAGTGTATTAATATTTCCATTCGCTGTATTGAATATATTTTCATTTAATATGTACATTAGCGCTTGCTGACGTCCATGTAAAACGTCATAAGAAGCTAAAAGTTGTTCAATCACGATTAGGTTATCGTGATTAAATATATTACTTGAAAAAAATGAAAAACCAAGTGCCTATGCTTGCAGAGCTGGAAGTCTACAGGAATAAAAAATGTTCTGATATTCTAATAATGTTTTGGAAAGAACGTTATTTCTTTCTCTATTCCATTATTTTAATTATGTTATTTTAACAATAAAACGAACAAAAGAAGTTTATTTTGTAGAGTTTTATTACACATCTGAAACAGAATTAATTTACGATCACTTGTCAAACATAAACAATTCATTAAGTGAAGGATACGTTTTGGCGACAAATTGATAATTTCAAAAGAAATTTTTAACTGTTTAATTAAGGTAATTTCTTAAGAATATTGTATTTCAGTGGTATTTTTGCATAACTTCAAAATTAAGTTTCAAGTCTAAGATAAAATTTATTATATCAATTATTCGCTTATGATTAAATTATGTCATAATTAACACGAAACAATACTCTGAGGATTTTTTTTCTAATGAGCTGCATATCAGCACCTAAGTCTTTGCAGACACGTCTAGAGTCCCCAAATATGAAAGTCATTTTATGGTGGCACAATCTAATAGAGGATCTCGCAGCCAAATTTTTGACGCTTGAATTTATTCAATTCAAGCTCTCGTCAGATGCTAATTATTACCTTGAGTACCAGAGCCACAAATTGATACACAAGGGATCTTTTGTGCCACATAATCGTATGACACGCGTGCCTACTATTTTCACACCGGGATCGAGCCTACGATTTTGGGCTTCCATAGCGGACACACTACCACTAAGCCACCCAGCCAATTATTTTAAAGAACTGACTTGTCACATTTACCATTCCTTTTGGTTCCTTGGTGGTTATCTGATCTCGAAAAAAAGAAAAGAAAAGAAATAATTTTTTCTCTAATGAATTCGTGAATACAAACCAGATTCACACAATGAAAAAGGTCCCATGTGTTTTAAAAATGAAATATTCTTGCTGTTAACATGTATCATGTTTTTCTGAATTATTTTAAAAGACGATCTATTTATAATATGTGTAAAAGAATAGTATTGAAAATCAAAAATTATTTTTTGTATTAAAATGTTTTAGCATTTTAATAATACATTCTTACTTCACTATCCTATAAAGCAGGGATTCTTACCGGAGATACATACACCCTAAAAGTTTTTGTACCTCAAAAAGTTCTAGGATGTTAAGCGGGAAATTTAAAATTTCAAAATAAATAAAATTCTGACAAAAGACACACTCTTTAGTATAACGATGTTTTTCTTAGAAAATTAAAAGTAACGTTTTAAATAAAACTACGTTTGGAAAAACTCTTTGTAAAAAATTGTGAGATGTGTGGTCACGGTACTTAATAATCTGATGGAAAGTATCAATTTTCCACATTTTCAAAAATACGCTAGTCATCACTTAATCAAGCGATAGAGAATTTTTTATATTTTTTTCCAGAAGTGATATGAGCCCCCTTCACCCCATGCCCGCTTGATGTTGAGTTTCTTGAATCCCTGCATAAAAAATAAGAACGGAAAATGTTTATATATGAGCGATGACACGCGTATTTCTTTTTTTAAAAACAACTCCGTTTTCAAAATATTTTAAGTAATAAACATCAGTAAATGCAGCATTGAATTTTATATTTTGAATCTTGATTAAATATGTATAGATTATAATTAGTAATTGAAAATGAACTGAGTATTATAGTATTTTGAGCTACATTTATCTCGCGATTTAAGATTTTAACTTTAATGTGTAGGCACAAAGATTGAAATAGGTAATAATACAAAAAATAAAACTTTCATTCTCTATCAAAGGCTTAACTTAACACGATCAAATGTTATGTATATGTAAACAGAAATATATATTTCAACAAAAGTTTCTTATTCTAAAGTGGGGGCGAGATCACTGTATGAAATTTACAGTAGAAAAAGCCCTATTTTAGACCAACGTTATATATATGTACTGGTTTCCAAGAGTTGAATTGATAACAATCGAAGAGTAGCGGCGCAACTATCGTTTTATGTAAATATGATACAGCTTAAAACCAATAGTTTAGTAGGGAATTGTTATTCAGCTAATGAAGGTGTATTAAAAAATTTCGAAATAACCCAAATGTAAAAATTACTTTGTGACGACATTTGAGTGCTGAATTGCATTACAGAGATATAGGCCGACAAGAAGCAAGTAAACGACAGTGTGGTGTTACAAAAAGGCTACATATTTATCGTTCTTTAGTGTGTGAAAAAGTGAAATCACACACACACACAGTGTTTAACTACTAGTTCAACTTTTGCAAAACCTTCCAATGGAAGGGTATGGGTTACTTCTTTAGATAACAGGTATTTATGGTTTAGTTCCCATCGCAGCTGGACTGCAACTCCCTCTTACTTTATATTAACCCCATTTCTGGTACTGGAAGAACAGTGTATGGTATTTCATTATTCAGAAGGCTGCAGGAAAAAGGTCTGTATGTTAGGTAATATGCATGTCATTCACCACCCGCCATAGGAAGGAACGTTTGAATTGGTGAAGCGGTTTTTAAACTAAACTGAATATCAATGGGCGTCTGTACTGTCTCTACTGAATCTGGTTTTGCTTTACAGCGTGATTCTCGACGTGCTTCCATTTGGAGAGAAGCAAATACTGGATATCTTTAATCTAACACACAGGAAAGGAATACTTATACAGGAAAATTTAAATAACATTTTTACGTACATTTTTCTGTTAGTGCTTATAATGAGTTCTTAAATTTCAATGTCTGCAAACTTATTATCAGTAAAATCAGTTTATACTTAAATATTTCCCTTATGCATTTTTTACTGTAATGTTCTATATGTGTGTGTGTTTCAATTGTTGAAATTAGCTTTATATATTTTAATTAATTTATGAAGGAACTGTATAACACTAATAACTATTTAAATAAAAACCATCTTAACAATCAGAATTAAAATTTCACACTATCGGTAATAATTAAAGAGGAAATATTAGCTTTAGTATTTAACCCGTTCAGGACCAGGCGATTTTTCCTGCTAAGTCTCATTTAAAAATTCACATAAAATCCTTACTGCAATAAAATACGCCAAAATATATAAGTTATAATCATTCCCAATTCAGATTATATCGGTGTGATCACGGTCCTCAGAACGGAGAGAACACAATCTCACAAATGGTACCATGTTCCCTGAAGTGATCACATTTATGTGATCATGGTTCTGAATGGGTTGAGGCAAAATTATACTGCACTCTGTCTCGAAAATATAAGCAATGTAAATGAAAACAGTTTATTGAAACGGAATAAAATTTCTCAAATTGTAGAAAAGGCAATGATGAGTAAAATAACAGAGGGAAAAAAGCAATAACACTGGCGTTCAAAATAAAAAAAATCATATTTTGTCGAATTTCATGAAAAGATTTGAACGAAACGTAAAAATACAGCTTTGAAACAAAGATACATAGATTATATAACGAATATGTAAGCGTATACGTGTGTAGGGGCAGAGCTAGTTGAGTAACATGATTTATAAATGCGCGTGCCAAAATCAGCATTTCATTCGTCAGTACATCTAGCTGAATTTCTTGATGTTTTTGCACCAATCAGTTAAGTTAAAACTCAGACAGTAAAAATGAGTAACTACCAACGTTTAGATGATTAAATAGGGTGGTGAGTGGGGTGTAGGCTAGAAGCATGCCAATCTCAAATCAAGATGAACTCAATTTAACACTCAGTGACGTGTTCAACCTATCGAAAAAGTTTCAGGAAAACTGATCCATCGTGAGAAAGCCTGCGCAAGGTCGTCCAAGAGCAACAAAGGGCAGAGTAGATCGCCATTTATCCATTATAGCGAGGGGTAACAGGTATTCTACAGGCTCTCTCGTGAGTTGTACGCAGACGCAGTAACCTGAGTTTCAAGGGTGACTTTTTTCAGAAGACTTCATCAGAAAGGGCTGTTTGTAAGATGAAGAAAAATCCATTTAAAATTGTGCAGAGATTATACAGATTGGGTCCTGGATGAATTAGCAAGCATTCTCTTCACTTATGAGTCCTGGTTCAGCCTCACTAATGATCCTCACCGTACTTTCAAATGGAGAGTACCAGGGACCACAGTATCTGTCCTTTAACCCTCTAACTGGATACCTTCCTCCTGAAAAGTTATTTCGAAAGCGTTTAACTCTTATTTTGCGATTCCCTTCAAAAATGCAACAGACTTTTTTCCTTTCCCCCTTTTAGAACTTGGGAGGTCGAACGGGGAAAATTTTACGACCCAGTTCGGTCGCTTTGAAAAGTAAGAACCAAGAGATCAATCGTTTACAGCTAGCTGTTAAGTTGCCTTGGGCAATCTTCTTTGAAAGCGTAGATATCCTCTCTTGATCAATCCTCTTTGAAAAAGATACGGTGTTTCTTTCTCCTATATGTTCAGTCACAGTAAAATTAAAAACGAAATGAAAGGTAAAAAAAAAAGAGGAAAAAATGAAATAAATAGTATGTTCGAAGTTGAAAAATAATTATATTTTCTTCAAAGAAAATTTATTTTTCTGTCATTTTTTAAAAATTAAAAAAAAATATATATATATTTTTGGTATTGCGATTTGAAACAGAAAAAAGCATCCTGTATTCATTTTTGAATATGAGAGTAAGAAAACGCGCTCACTTTCCTGTTTTTTACAAAAGTAATGAGGTAAAAAGAGCACAGGCCCTATCTCATTTTTAAACAATAACACAATAAATATTACATGCAATGATTATATTTATGAAATAAAACCAATCTTTCTCTATTCAGTTATATTTTTAATATAAAATAGCATAAAAAAGGATTTCAATACTTTTAATTTATTTTAATTAAAATCATATAAAAGATATTTTTATGTTAACTGAATATGTTTCGGAAAAAATTTAAATTTTCCTTCCTAGTGTTCTCTTTTTCGAACTTCTTGTATTAAATAAAAATTCCTTTTCTACATCGGCATTTGTGATGGACATAACACACATTCAGTCAATAATTTTTAATTTTAATGGGGGATATACTTCTTCAAATGCGCATGACAGTACTTCTAACCATTTTCTACTCAAGTTAAATTTCTTATCTTTCTGTTTCTTTTATTACAAGGAAAAATGTCACACATCGATAACTACATTTTCACACAATTCAGTCATTACAAATTCTATTGTGAGAAAAGTTCTCCCTAATTAATCTTGTCTTTCAAAACAGTACACTTAAAACAATTTTGTTCAGTGAAGTTAACCGGCAGTTCCACAATGTATTCATACCAAATTTTAAAAACAAATTTAACACTTGGAAATGTATCCTGTATTAAATTTTTCAGTATACACAAATATTTCCTGCTGTAGGGAAGATATAGTATGAGAGAGATGTGGTGTGCGGTTGTGAAAGAATGTTTTCGTACGCGCGTGTAGACTATTTTTTAAAATTTAAATATCACTGAAGCTGATCATATAACTGCAAATGAGCCTTATTTTAATGTGTGCTGGTATCAAAGTAAAACACTTTACAATATTAAACAGCCTATGGGTTTATACTCAATATCAAACTATTCGCAAAATGGCTTACAACTTCTATTCAAATTGTAAAGAAACTGAAATATAAATATATCTTACTGCAGTCAAAAATATTCATAATATGTAAGTATCCTGTTGCTCCACTTATTTCTGTACATTTTAAAAACTGTAGCTAAATGCAATTTTTATATTTATAAACGAGGCATAACAGCTCACACAGTCGTAAAAATGCCCTTATCATTTTTAAATATACTACTATAAAACGTATATGGATTGTAAGATCAGTTGTAAAATCCTAAAAGCTTTTAGAGGAGCTAAAAACATGTAATTTTGGACTGATCAAATTTTTAATATAATACACACACACACACACACACACACACAAATATACATGTTATTAAGCAAATACATTTGAAAAATCAAACTTCCTTCTGAAATAAACGTAATTGAATAAAAAATGTTTAATTGCAAATGAGTGGAAATACATGTTTATCTAAGGGGTATCCCCAAAGTGAGGTAATCCTCAAACTTAAGACTCAAACTCAGAAGCACAACAATCCATGAGGGCCAGGAACTACTGTGCCCAGCATAATACACGTGACCATTGGACGCTGAGGTGCATGAACAGATGTCCCGATTTGGTGGTCTGTCTGAAGAGAGACCTTCAGTGTTTAAGACCCGAAGCAAGCTTGGTACTCATTTATCGACCCAATGTAGCGGGGATGAAAGGCAGAGTCGACCTTGCGCAGCCCGTTAATAGAACCCCAGACCTGTGGTGTGGAAGCACTATACACTTTCACTCAATCCTATTCGGTGAAAAATAAAATTTAACGTTAGAATCTTATATAAATCCCTAATGAATGAAGGAGTCCAAACTTTTTTTTTTCATGTAAACTGTTTAGACGGAAATGGTTAATTATGAACATTTCACAAGTTGCATAAATTAAAATTAACCGTTATAGTTAACATAAATTTTTAAGGGTACAAAAGGTGTATTTCGGCTGCACGAATTAATTTTAAAAGGAATACGGTTACGAAAAAGTAGTACAAATCTATCTAAAGTAGGGTTGGTTACCTTACATATCGTCAAACACAACAATGTATTGGAAACCAATTCCACAATTCGTTGTTATAAAAATGTTAGGAAAATTACAAGATTTATTTTTGCATTTGTAATTTATATATATATATATAATTTTTCCTGGGAGCTTTAAAAGCTAGAGCGGCATCCATCAAAACCGCGGTTCTCTCTCTGTTTTTCCAGATCGCCCCTGACTAAGCCGGCTCTGCCATAGTAAGTGAAAAAATGCCGGATTTTGTTTTTGTCAAGATCATTTTATAGCAGACTGCATTTTTCATGTATTTTAGATGGTCGTTTTATATTTTCTACATCATTATCTTAATGTCTGAATTTAAAATTACATAAAATTCTTGACATTCGCATCAATGACCATGATAATTTTTATTAGTATATGAATGTGTCATCAAACGATTACATGACTAATATTAACACACACACATTATTTTAACCATTTAATTGATATCAAGTATAACATAACGCACACAAATTTTCTAAACTTTAAAATAAATATTTCGAAAACTACTTCAGATATACTCAAAATTTTTTATTCCTACGCTTTAGCTTCTCAGTTTTGCTTCTCTATGTAAGAATTTATTGTAATTGTATATTCATCAATTTTTTTAGTATATTTTTTGCTCTTAGCATGCGGTTTTCAACCGAATTGTATGAAATCTTCGAAATATATTAAATGAATGATTGAATATTAACGTCGCACTGTTCAGCTACACGAGGGCTTTTGGCGACGGACCACGTAATTTTGAGCCATGGTCAAGTGACGTGGACGACACCTGAGCTGGCACCCCCTCTCCTAACTACCCCACCACACCAACGGGAGGACGTTTCAGCTCTCGACAGATTTAACGTGCATTGCTGCCCTACACGGCGGGTCTTTAGTGGTACTGGGCTCGAACTCGTGACAAAGCAAGCCACGTTCCGATACCTATACCACTCGGCTACCGCGGCCGAAATATATTAAAAGATACCAAAGAAGCTATATAATAAAAATTTGAAATTTTTATTATACTCAAACAATTGCTAAAACTTATGGTAAATAATTTTTAACTGCGCGATGCATTTTTTTTTTCGAAATTTCAAATGGAATTTCTAACATAAAATTTCTAGCTTTATAAGGTCGAGATTTCAAAACATATCCAGATTTTAATTACTTATTCAGTTAGCCTTTAAAAAAGATAAATGTTGAGGTATATATATATATATATATATTTTGTATAAATAGATATTTTTGAACAATATATAATTCGAATGTTTTTCAATAGCTTGAATTTAAAATTAATTTTTATGTTTATTTATATGCATATAAATGTCTACTGTAAATGTTTCCGTATATTTTTGATTACCATTTATTCAAACATTCCAGTTATAAAAAAAAATGTGTGAAAATCTTCATTCATGTTGTCTTTGATGTAAACTGAAGTTCAAGCACTTAAAAGTCAAATATAATTCGGTGTATTTTAACAATATATAACCAGGCACTGTACTTAAACTTACCTGAACACTTAGGCTTTGAAATCTAAAAAAAAAACTAATAAATCTTAGTTTTTTTTTTCGTTATTATTTTTATCAAAGTGTAAGAAAATGTTTCAAATGATTTGATGAAGTTTAAATTTATTCATTTTTAGTGGTTGGAAAATTGAAAGGGTTCCAAATTTTAAAGAGTTTGATGTTTTATTAATTTTTTCGGTATCTTACAATAAAATAATCATGTTTCAAAAACTGAAAGCTTTGAATAAGAAAAATGAAGCGAAAGAATATACTTAAAAAAAGATATATAATTTGTCTAACTATATAAAATAGCAGATTGCCCTGACACGCCCCAACTTGTTACAGTTCGAAATTAATATGAAACCAAAATGGAATTGTAACATATTTTACTTATGGGTTGGGACTTTTGGAAACTTTTAAAATACAAGCTAGCAAAGAAACACTTCTTGGGAAGAAATTTCTCCCCGATTTTTTACGATTTGGGGGGTCAAAACACGGGGTTCCCTGCGAGCCATAAAACTCCTGCTGTGTTGCTTCCTCCGTCCCTCATTATCTTTCAAGATGTTAAACCTTAAAAGGGGGAAAGGATTTCAAAAAAGTGCGGCTAATCCGCTTTTGAAAACGTTACTTGAAGGCAGAAAAATCCGTGCAGTCCATTTTCGAAGCCTCTCTAGTAGGGCGGAAAAATCCGTTCTGTTCAGTTGGAGGGTTAATGTCCAAGAAATTGACCTTCATCAGCGGAGGCTTGATGATCTGGGCAGGCATCACGTTGGATAGCCTCACACACCTCTACGTCTTTGAATGAGACACCGTGACTGCTGTGAGGTATAGGTATGAGGTCTTGGAGTCCTATGTTTGCCTTTTCACTAGGGAAGTCGACCCTTATTTCCTTTTAATAGATGATAGAGCGCATACAATGGACGAATTTCTGGAAAGAGAGCATGTTATTCAGATGGATAAACTAGTCCGATCTTTAGACCTCATCCCTATAGAGTATGCCTGGGACGTTCCGGGTACGGCACCAGCAACTCGTAACCCCCTCTAATAATCATTTAAGGCCTGAAAACAAAATGACTGAAAGAGTGGGATTAAGTGCCATAGGAACTCATAAACTTCTTTATTTCCGGCATAAAATCACGGTGCATGGCCGGTATATCTGTAAGACGGAACCATACCCCCATTTACGAATTTGTTTTGTTCTATTCGGCAACTGCTTTTTCATATCTTCCTACTGCAATGAGAGCAACGCCCAATGATGCATGTGTATTAAAACTTTTTAATGATTATTTTTATATACTTCAGTAGATCAACCCTATGTACATACCAAATTTCATTAAAATCTGCCCTGTAGTTCTAGAGATAATTGACCAAATCTGAAAATTGAGAAAACACCAACGTAGTTTTCAAATAAGAAGTATAACTAATAATGTCCCTAATTTGTGTGAAAAAAGGTTTAGTTGCAAGTATTTATCAGTAAGGCTTGTGAGAACTTTTTACCTGGAGTTATACGAGTAGGTTTGACAGCGACGATTCATACCTGCAAGTAGATCATTAATTCCACTTTGTGGAATCGGTGCCATTCCCGAAGAAGACACGTTGTCAAGTCATTAAAATTTCGAGGAGGATTTCACAGAACAGAAAGACGTTTCCTGATATGTTCCACGCAACTCAATTTTCAAGCCGGGAGAACGTGTTGGCCATTCCATATAGCAATCTCCTACGATGGTTCCTCAGAATGAATCCTTCCGATTGCATACCAGCCGTGCTTTCACTAAAATGCCTTTTTAGAAATTTGTAACAAAGAAATGAAGAAATGAACTCCAAACAAATGTTACATCCAACGCAACGAAATAAATAGCAGCTGCTGAAATGAACCTGGATATGTATTTGTTTCATTACACAGCCATATGTGTGTTTATGCAATTGTTTTAATATTAAACAGCTTTCACATTTCACTCTAAGATACATATACAAATAATGTTGCTGTTACCTTTCTGTGCCTTGAATTATGTTAACTTTACTGTTTGTAGCTTATTTTTTGAGACAGAGGGCAGAACATATCTAAAACTATAGTAAAAATATTCTCTCATGAGATGTAAAAAGAGAGAGTATTTTTCTTAAAAAAAATACTCGTTTAAATCTGTTTGGATAACCGTGCTTACTTACAAATTTTATTTACTCCTTTTGTACATAGTCATTTACATGAAGATTATGAATAATGAGAGATAATTTTGAATGATGCAATTTTGATACCTATTTAGTTCACACAACAATAAATATCATAAAAGTATGAGTGATACCGGTTATATTTGAAAACTATAATGAAACTATTATATCGAACTCAAGCTTACAATAAATATGTATTTCTATAACACTCCTTCGAAAAACAGAACCGCAGACAGGAAGAGGGAAAAACCCATTCATTTTTCACAATTTTATTTATTTACCTAACAATATTTTTGTCCTTTTTGCTAGAGGAAAAGTATTTCAAAACGAATATTTGTATAGAAGCTTCAAATCAAAATGCAATAAAAATGAAAACCCCTGAAAATGATGCGTCTGCGCGTTTCATATTTCCCGGAAGCTCTCGTGGCGTGTTTTAGTAGTTCGTGATAAATGTATTAAAGAACAGTTACATACCAAGCAAGGCACAAAGAGAATGTACATATGAAAGTCTTTTTTTCCTAAATTTGAGAAAAATAACATTACAACTGCGGATGAATTTATTTGAAATTTTGAGCAATTGATTTCGTAAGAAAATATTGAAGAAATTTTTTATCTGGTCATATTTTTAATTTACATATAAAAATAACCAGAATACCAAGAATCGTTTACACGAAGAAGACATTTTGAACAAGCTTTTTCACGTGTGAATAGTAAAATTTATAACCGTTTGAGCACAACTGAATATTAATTTCTCGGGTACAAGACTGCGCTTTTTAGTATCCCCAGGAATCCTAGATTTCTGAAGATGCTGATTTTGACGTTACGAGGCACATTTCGTTTTTTCTTTTGATGCTGACTAGGTTGCACTTTGTTCGTGTTTCGTTCCGCTTTATAAAGTTTTGTTTAACTATTTTTGTTGTTCAGTTTTGCTTTTTCTTGCCAATATGACATTGATGTTGTATTTCAACGAAAGGGATACTGAATGAGAACACACACACACATTTGCTTGAAACTAATAAATACGACAGTGACTCTGACTTATTTGTGATGAAGATGAAGAAATTGAACAAAAATGACGATAAACTTATGAAATGTATATGGAAAAGCTTTTTGTTCCAAGGAACATTTCGAGCAATTTCACAAATATTTGTAATTTTAATTCTAATTTCCCAATTTTGTTAAATTTTTGCAACCCAGACATTTTGTAATTTAACTTTTGTCATTTCATACAATCATAATAAAAGAAAACCTACCTTGTTATGTTTTATGTGTTGTTAACACTGGCTGTATACTTAAATAAGCCATGTATCCACATGAGGTTGCAAGGGGATTATACATAGCATGTATCTACTAGTGGTTACTTGATGCGAAAGGGGTTAAAAAATATATCCCAGATTCTTAAAATTTAAACTTTAATAGGTTCTTAATCCTTAACATTTTAAAGGTCAACAGTGGCTTCAAAATTTTTATGCTTCAAGATTCAATGAGTTCTTTTTTTTTGTTGATACACCAGTTTTTTTCGCATTTAAACTCAATATGAGTTAACAAAAAAGATACGGCCATAATTTTACCAGAATGAATAAATGGAACTAAGGCGGTGAAGTACGGTGGACACATGTAGGCAATTCTAAGGCATACATTTTTTTCAGACTGTCAATAATACAGAGAGAGAAAGTATAAATGAGCACTTTTGGATTTTTATTTCTGATAAAATGACCGAAAAACTTAAGTAACGTATTAAATTTTATGTAGATATTGAAGGTTCTCAGGAACAAGGAAGACGAGAAGACCTTCAGGGAAAAAACATGAAAAAGTACCACATTTCAATTCAGAGAAGAGATGGCTAAAGCAATGGTCTTTAAACTGAGTTCCGCGAACCCAGGGGTTCCATGAGTCCCAATAAAAAGTCGAAAAGCAAGCTATAAATGTCTATACAAAATGAATTTCAGTTTTATATAAAGTTTGTATAATCACAAGTATCTAAAGCTCACCCCAGTCATTAATGAACCTGACAATTTTATTTATACATAATACCTTTATTTTGTAATACTTTTTAAATTTTTATTACATAGTAAATATATAGATAGATAAATATTAAAACGTTTTTTTTGTTTTTATGTACTACCTAATAGATTGTGAATATTCGATTGCTTACTATCCCGGGTTCCGCGAAATAATTTTGTACTCATTTGTACAATATTTTGTAAAACCAAATATTTTTCGAATGGAAAATGCACTTTTTTCATTTGTGGAAAAAAATCCCTATAACAAAGTAGAGGGAATAAATTATCGACATATCATTATACATGACGTTGAAACCTAAAATTAAATAAGAACAGCTCCTAAATTTTTGGTTGCAAAATACATAGAATTTCTCCCACAGCTATAAACATTTTAATGCCATTCAGAACAACGTATTTAAGAGAGAACTATTTCTCGATGTAAGTGGCTACAAAAACAAAATATAAAAGTAAATTAAACGCAGAATATAAAATACGGCAAAGATAATTTCAATAGATCCAGACTTCGACAGTTTGTGTAAAAAAAAATACATACACATATCCCATTTACACATGGGTAGGTGATAATTGGATCACAAATTATTTTTATTAAGGAGTAAGTTTTATTAAAATTATTTATAGCAAATGCAATACCCCCTCCCCTTTTAAACTATGTTTACAAAAAAACATGTTAATCTACTTTAAACATTACTTTAAGATATATTTTTCTAAGTGTGTCCGGAATGGGGTTCCTCTAAAACACCTTATATTTATAAGGGTTCAGTGAGTATGAAAAATTTTGAAGACCAGTTTTGCGATATCTTAAAACGGGCTTATACACGTATATGTAATAATGTAATACACTCCGGAAACAATCGTGACAAAAGAAAAGCAATTTATGAAAAAGAAAATGACTTTATTAGCCCATTCTAAACATTAAGAGAGTGGTCATTTTGCGTCCATTTGCTCTTAGTACAGTTCTAGAAAAGAGCTACAGAATTCTTTATATTCTCTAAGCTAGAAAATTACAATGGAGAAAATAAAAGGATATTAGAATAACGTGATAAAATGAAAGGAAATTGTTATTTTTAGAGATTGTTCAAATGGTTTTAGGGGAAAACTTGCCTCCAGTCTATCGTTGAGTAACGCACGTGCAAGCTATTCAGATACCCTTTTTCTACGAACCAAGAATAAATCAATCAAATCACTTGGTTTAATTCTTTTAACACGGGAAATGAAATAAGAATGGCGTGTTTTGAAAAATGATATTCGTAAGTATGATTTAAAGAAATCTATATTTAATTTAGTATTTAAATTAAAATTAGATGAGATTGTTACACACACGTGTTAAACTGCTGTTTGTAAAAAATGCAACACCATGAAGGAATTATCAGAATATGAAATTTAATATACAAACGACTTGTATTAGTACAAATAAATGACGAAATTTTCAAAGCAAAAAAAAAAACAATATTAAGTGTCCGAAATCAGTATTTGGTGTAGCCACGACGCACTGAAATAAGTGCTGCTATACGACGTGGCATGGGGTCAAACAGATTTTGAATGCCTGCTTGGGGAAGAGGAATTCCATATTGCTTGTATGCGCAGCAAAAGTTCGTCTTTTGAAAGTACAGATCACGAGCACGCCAACCAACCAAATTCCACACGTGCTCAATAGGCGACATATCCGGCGAATAAGCAGGCCAAGGAAGAAGTTACATGTGTTGGGCTGAACAGAAGACTAGAACAGTCTTTGCTACATATGGGCGTGCATTATGCTACTGAAAGATAGCTCCACCGATGCCTTAAAAGAAAGGAATGACTTCGGGCTGTAGAGAGCACTTCACGGACGTACCTGTTGCTATTGAGATTACCCTCAATTCGTTGCAAATTGGATCGTCCATGATACGAAATCTCACCCCAAACCATAACTCTTGGTGTTAGGCCACTATGTCGTTCGATAACGCATTCTGGAAGACAGCGTTCACCGGCATAGCGTCTAACACGAATACGGTCATCATGGTCCCACAAACTAATGCGTGATTCATTTGAAAAGACAACTTAGTGCCAATCAGCTTGTTAGGATCAGTGCTCATGAGCCCATTGCAGACGTAGCCGTCGATGGTTTGCCTTGAGGGGGATCCTGTATAAAGACACCCTTGCACGCAATCCAAGGTTTAGTAGACTTCAACAAATTGACGAAGTATACCTGTAGCATTAAGCCAACGTGCTACTAACTGCCAGGAGGAAGCTGTACGGTCAATTACCCCCATGTGGAGCAGGTGTCGATCATCGCGCGGACGTCATATTCCGTCATCTACTGCCAGTTTTTCGACTTGTTCGTTGCTCGTTGGTCCACTGCTTCCAAACTCACATCACTATGAAACTGTTCCGACGCACAATGAGTTCCTGTTGTGCGATAGGAAAATCCTCCTTCTCGAAGGTCGATAATCCTCGCCTGTTCAAACTGCCTGTTCCCTGTTAGAATTTCTCCTTATTTTGTCGTGAAGGCATACTTAGGTCTCACTAAATGTTCGCCACTAACAAATAATCATGAACTATTTTCAACGTCCCGGTACAGTCCTCTATTTATACGCTTTAAGCATCAGTTTGAAAGGCACTGCGCACGCCATGCATGTGTGGTGGCTCTGAAACTTTACTATTTTGCGAAACATCCTATAATTGATATTTGCTGCAAAGTTCATTTAACTCTGATGATTCCTTCATGGTGTTGCATTTTTACAAACAGCAGTGTATATGAACATATACACTCTGTCGCAAAAAAATATATGCATCCAGAAGAAATTGAGCTACATTCACGAAATTTGGTATGCATGTAGTGTATATGAAAATAAACAAATGATTAAAAATTCAGAACAAAATATCATTTTATTAAGCGGTTACAGCTTGCAAAAGGTTAAAAATCAGTAAGTAGTAAAGCCACCTCTGGCAGCTATACAAGCCGAAATTCGGCGTGGCATCGATTCAATTAAATCACTTATGACCCCCTGTGGAAGATCCTGCCATAGTCTTTGCATCTGCGCAGTTAATTCTCCTGTATCTCGGACGGCTGCAGTTGCCTTTACAGCGCGTCCAGACATGCTCTATTGGCGAAAGATCTGGTGACCTGGCAGGCCATGGTAGGACGTCATATCCTTGAAGACATTGTTGGGAGAGTCGCGCAGTATGTGGACGAGCATTATCCTGTTGATAAATGGCACCTGGGCGACTTGATAGCATGGGTAGCACAATCGGCGCTAAAATATCGTCCACGTATCTGCGAGCTGTCAAAGTGCCTTGAAGGACCACTAAAGATGATCGTGTGTCCCAAGAAATTGCTCCCCACACTGTCACACCTTGTGAATTTGCTGTATGCCGCTCGACAATAAATGCCGTATCGGACCGCTGGCCGATGCGCCTCCAGACACGTGTGCGGTGGTCATCAGCACTGAGACTGAATCGGGATTCATCACTGAAGATGACACGTCTAAAGTCTGTCACACACCAAGTTGCCCGAGGTCGGCAAAATCCAGTCGACACTGCCTATAATGTGGGGTCAGTGGTAAAAAGTCTTATTCGGCTCCTCAAGCCAACTTCGGTCAGTCGTCTCCTTTATGGTTTCTCTTGATGGCACTGGATGTCTGGAAGGAGGTAAGTGGCGTTGAATCGATGCTAGCGACGTTGTTGGTGCCGAAGTAGCCACTCTTCTGATTGCACGATCCTCGCGATCATTTGTGTTCCTGGGACGTCCTGACCCTCCGCGACGGTACACTCTACCTTCTGTGATCCACTGTTGCCAACACCGAGGAACTACCATATCGCTCCGACCGAGGTGGCGGACGATACGTCTATTCGACCAACCTGCTTCTCTGAGGCTTATTATACGGCCCCTATCAAAGTCCGTCAGCTGCTCGTACTGCCGCCGGTTACGTCTTAGAGGCGTCCGAAGTCTCAATATCGTCTATCAAAGTCATCAGATTCGTTTGGATAGCCGTACGGCGCTCGTACTCATGCTTTTAAACTCTCCCAGTTGCGCAACTAATATGCGCATAGCACACTTAGCCTTGTCTCATTGGCTTCGAAATTTTAATCATTTGCATATCTCTTACCAGACTACATTCTTGCCGAGTTTCGTGATTGTAGCTTGATTTCTTCTGGGTGCATATATTTTTTGCGACAGAGTGTATATAAATATATATGTGTGTGTGTGTTGCCGGCCGCTATTTGCAGGCCACTATAATAACTCATCTGCGCATGAGTGAGAGCGTGGGAACTTGCCAGTTGTTAGACGCTGGACGATGTCATATTGAGAATGACGAGAAGCCTTTGATGACGAGATGATATTACCTTTTGTGTGTTAAGACGTTGAAGGACTTTTAAGGACGAACTAAACCGAAAAATTATCTTTATTGTATATATCACGTAAAAAGTAATGAACACAATTAAATCTATACTTAATCATAAACGCCCACTACATATATTTATGTATATATATATATATATATATATATATATATATATATATATATATATATATATATATATATATATATATATATATATATATATATATATATATATATATATATATATATATATTCTGGGGGTGACCATAATAAAATTTCTGATATACGAACTTTCAACGATTTGTCTACTACATCAGTGGAAAGTAAATTTCGGATATTTTTATTTTAAGTTATGAAGTCGAAAGTATATATGATGATTTGAAACATTAAAGCCCTCACAGATACGGTTGCAATGAAATGTGCAATTTGATCAGTGTATTGAAAAACCATAAATGATATCCGCAAGATGAACATTGCTGGTATAAAACAATTACAAAGGGACCAATGCCCACACACAGAGGATGTATGGTCCATTCCTCTTTTACTGGGAGTGTAACTCCAAGAAGTACGCTCAAGGGGCTAACAAAAACCTCAGGACGTGGTGCTAAGGCTTTACCAGGGCAAACCCTTTAACCCTTTAAACCCTTAAGCCTGGTAAATCATCGTAAGAACATTCATTCTTGTGGTCCGTACTTCTTTGGAGAGATCATTTCTTCAGGTTTGTGTGTGTGTGTGTGTGAAAACATGTTCCATCTCAAATATTCGATATACAACATTGCTACAAAATTACTCAAGGTATCCGACTACGTTCGGAACCGTGATTTTAAAAAATTGTATAAATAGATACTCTTCGTGATAATTAGTGTCACTTGGATTAGAATACATGTATAAAATTGTTTTAAGAATATTTTGAAAAAAAAAATTATTTAAATACAATATTTTGGGAAAAAATTAAAATAACCTTTTTTCAAAAAGTTCTCCTTTTATAAAAAATGCTTCTAAAATAATAATATTGTGCTCATATAAAGTAAAGACTTTCCCAGAGAGTTTGAACTATGATTTTTGAAAAATTCACATTATTTTCAGAGTTAAAACCAATTGAAATAATTATCGGAGTTTTTTTCTTAAAATTTCTCCCCTCTGTTGTCGTAAAACATGGATGAACACACTTCTAAGCCATATATTTCAAAAATTCTAGATGAGCCTCTGT
Organism: Trichonephila clavipes; assembly: GCA_019973935.1. Taxonomy (NCBI): domain Eukaryota; kingdom Metazoa; phylum Arthropoda; class Arachnida; order Araneae; family Nephilidae; genus Trichonephila; species Trichonephila clavipes. Next base: position 621,623 of record BMAU01020284.1, on the reverse strand, counting down.
ACAAATGTCTGAGCTATATACACTGCTCAAAACAATTAGGGGAGCAAGCAAAAAAGTGAAGAAAAACCGTGTGAGACAGCCACGTATTGGCATACAATGCATAGTACACGCGTATCAATGCGCAATACAGAAAAAAGGCGTAAAAAAAATTTGGAATTAAGCTTTAATTCTTTGAAAATATAGAAAAAACATGAAAAGATGATTTAGGGCAACAATTTGGTTACATGTAAACGATAAAAAAAGGTACTGTTTAGGCATGATGCATGAGTTTTAATAGGGCGTGTGGTCTCCTCGAACAGCTAAGACTGCTGCACACCTGTTTTCCATGGATGCGATGAGGTTATCGATCAGACTTTGGGGAATACTGTTCCACTCCTCAAGAAGTGCAATCTCCAAGTCTCGGACAGTAGCAGGTGGCCTTGGTCGCGCAGCAATGCGTCGTCCGAGTATGTCCCAAACATGCTCGGTTGGATTCCGGTCAGGAGAGCACGCTGGCCATTCCATACGCTGTATTGTTTCAGCTTCAAGCATGTTCTCCACCAGACGAGCTCTATGCGGTCGGGCATTATCATCCTGGAAAACAAAGGAATCTCCAATGGCTCCAGCGTAAGGGATGACATGAGGTCAAAGTATATCGTCTGCATACCTTCGGTCCGTCAAAGTGCCATTCCGAATGATATGCAGGTCCGTACGTCCGCCTATGCTAATTCCACCCCATACCATCCAACCAGCTCTTCTGTATTGTGACCTTTCACGAACGAATGCGGGGTTATTTCGAGTGCCCCTGTCCCTCCATACAAGAACACGTCGGGTGTCACACTCTAGACTGAATCGGGACTCGTCTGTAAACAGCACTTGGCTCCAATCATGTTGCTCCCAATCTCGATGTTCAGCAGCCCATCTTCTTCGGGCCACACGGTGGCGTGGGGTCAACGGAATGCAGACTATTGGCCTACGTGCATAGAGCCCTCCCTCATGAAGCCGATACGTACTGTTTGGCTGAACACCCTTCGTCCTGTGGCCGAGAGCAACTGTCTTTGCAGCTGCGTAGCATTCTCTGTTCTGTTTCGAGGGGTTGTTAGCTGTGTATACCGGTCATCAGTTGATGTAGTGGCGCGTGGCCGACCTGCCCCTGGTCGACGTCTAACATTTCCTGTTTCTTGGAATCGATTCCACAGCCTTGCAAGAACACTTCTGGCGACTCCAACAGCGTCCGCGACACTACGTTGTGTTTGCCCGGATTCCAGTCTGCCTATAACATGCCATGCCATGGATTCCGGTAAATCACGTTGCTGAGACATTCTCAAGTAAACTTGTCTCAAAAAAAAAAAATACTGCGCAATCGAATTTCACAGTTACGGCAATAAAACAGACTTTTCTGAAACATCTCGATTTCTGCCCTTATCTCCTTTTTCTGGTTTTTGACGTCATGAACTTTGATTTGCATATAAAGTTTTCTTCTTCCGTTTCCTGGTAGGTTTTACATTATGGATTATTCATTTTATGTTACTTATTGGTATACATCTTTGCTTACTTTTGTTAAAATCATGTGCTCCCCTAATTGTTTTGAGCAGTGTATATGGAAAATATTGTTATAATAGAAGCATTTTCACAAAAGGAGAATAGTTTGAAAATTGGTCATTTGATGTTTATTTTTTGTCAAAATATTGTACTTAAATAATTTTTTATTGTAATAATATTCTCAAAACAATTTTATATACATTTTATAATCGATGTGACCATAAATATCATAAATATTATCCATTTATACGCATTTGCAAAATCAAGGTTCCGAATGGATAGTCGGATACCTTAATTCCATAACTGCAAAAACAAAATACCGTGAATGACCTGGTATACATGTTCTTTGGTTATCTTTAACAAATAGCCACATGTTTTGGACAAGTACTGCAACAGCACTAGTGATAGTCATTTCCCGTAATTTCGCAGCTTTCTCTTTCCACTTTGATTTCTTGATCTCACTCAAGGTGTTTTTTCTGGTCTTTGGATTTTTTGAAATTTTAAGTGTACACACATATATCAAGTCCACGAGATTTGTGAGAATTCTAAAATGCCATAAAATGTGAAGTTGTACAGAATCCTTGTACAGACCTGGCAGGCAAATCCATACGGTGAATATCCTCTCTAGAAATTCGTTGACCAGAAGAGCCATATGTGGCCTCGAGTTATCACCCATTAAAATTAACTCGGGGCCACATGCACCCATGAAAGGGGAACATAGGGCTCCAAGACCTCATCCCTATACCTCACACCAGTCAAGCCTCTTTCAAAGGCATGGAGAGGTGTATAACCATCCAATATGATGCATTCCCAGACCATTAAACCTCCTCCGCCATAATTGTCGATTTCGCGGACATTGGAGGGTAGGTAGCGGGTCCCTGGTTCTCTCCATGTCAACGTACGTCGGGAATACGTGTTTAGCATGAAACGGGACTCATCGTTGAATAGAACGGTTGCCCATTGATCCATACTCCAATCTCTATGCTGTCTGCACCATGTTAAACGGACACTCCTGTTCATAGAAGTGAGTGAGAAGCAAACATCAAGTCTTCTGGCAAACAACTCTCTCTCATAAAGTCTTTTATAACTGTCACCCTTGATACACAGGTTCTTGTGTCTGCATACAAGTAACGAGATAACCGAGAAGCTGTAGCCCCTCTGTTAAGCCTCGCTATAATCGACAAATGGTGATCTTCTCTGGCTGTCGTGGCTCTTGGACGACCATGCCCAGGCTTTCTCTCGATTGGTCCAGTATCCTGGAATTGTTTTCATAAGTTACACGCGACTCTGGGCATTAAATTGAACTCTCTACAAATCTAGGGTTGACTTTGGCCTACTTCTAGCCTCCCCACAATTACCCACCTCATTCCATCATCTAAACATTGGTGGTTATCTTTACTGTTAGAATTTGAATTGAACCGATTGCTTCAAAATAACACCAAGAAATACGCTGAGGTGTGCTGGCGAACGAAATACGTCTGAACTTACACACGATTATAAAGCCTGTTTTTCTGCTGGCTCCGCCTACACACACGTGTACGCTTACGTATTCGCCGTACAAGAGTTGCGTTTATATCCAGAGAAGCAGTGGTTTTTCATTCAATTCAGTTCTTTTCATGCTATTCGATAAAACATGCAAATTCTCAGAATTTGTTTCATTAGTGTACTTATGGCAAAAATTGTCGGCGTAAAACATTTACAAAGAAAAGTATATTGTTCCAACGTCATTTAAGATTTTTTTTATGCTCTAATCAATTCACGCAAGGAAAAAGGGGTGCTCTCATTCGAAAATTTCGAAGCTTTTTGTGTAACCATAAGATTTTTATTGTTTTAAATTATTGCATTCTCGAGCGCATACCTTTAAACATCAATATTTGAAATTTATTTGTTACTGGGTGAGTGGATAAGCTGCTAGAAATTCATTGGTAAGGGGAATTTTTTAAGATCACCTGGTATGTATTACTAGACATGAGTATATTTACATATATATACATTAGTAATAATACATATATATATATATAGAGAGAGAGAGAGAGAGAGGTTTGTATGTGTGTGAAAATATATACTTTGTATGAATATGTATAATACAAACGTATGTTTTTGTTCCTTATTCTACCAGATGGACAGCAACGTCGGCTAGAGGCTCAGGAAATTCATTGTGGCAATGGAGGTCTACATTACGTCTGTCGTTTGTCCACAGCTTTTGAGCCCTTTGTAAGTGACAGTACGATATTTCTCAGTTCCACCCCAGTTTCGAGGGAGAAGACCCCGAGGGGGAGGGGGAGGGGTCTCCAATCCCACTTTTTCTACCAGCCTCTCGAGAGGACTTTCGGATCACAGAATATTTAGAGTGCCCCTCTACTACTCAGGCACTATACATTTACAAGCATCCATGCCTTTTTTAGGATTCGAACTCAAATTTTACGGCACAGCAGTCAGCGTCACAAATCAATATCCCATCTGGGTGGTAAATACATACATTATATTATATAACTGCCTACACACACATTACATTTAAAGGTATCCGACTACGTTCGGAACCGTGATTTTGCAAAAGCGTATAAATGGATAATATTTATGATATTTAGTGTCACATACAAAAGAAAATGTATATAACATTGTTTTAAGAATATTACTACTATAAAAAAATTATTTAAGTACAATATTTTGACAAAAAATGAGCATAGAATGACCCATTTTCAAAACATTCTCCTTTCATGAAAAATGCTTCTATTACAATATTTTGCCTGTATATAGCTCAGACCACTCTACAGAGGCTCAACTAGAATTTTTGAAATATATAACTTTTAAGTGGGTTTATCCACATTTTACAACTGAAGAGGGGATCAATTTTAAGAAAAAAACCCCGATAATTATTTCAATTAGTGGTAACTCTGAAAGTAATTTGAATTTTTCAAAAATAGTTGTTCAGACTCTCTGGAGAAGTCTTTACTTTATATAGGCAAAATATTATTATTTTAGAAGCATTTTTTATAAAAGGAGAACATTTTGTAAAACGATTATTCTAAGTTAATGTTTTTCAAAAATAGTGCATTTAAATAATTTTTTTTTGTCAAAATGTCCTTAAAACAATTTTATACATATATTCTAATCTAAGTGACACTAAATATCATGAAAATTATTCATTTATGCGCTTTTTTAAAATCACGGTTTCGAACGTAGTCAAATACCATAATGTTTTGTTTTTTAGTATGTGACTTAATGAGTTATTCATATATTCCTTTTGCAGATTAAAACTGATATATATTGTATCTTTAATTTGCTCTTCAATTTTAAATTGGATGAATGTTATGCTACACATAAAAATTTTATTCTAAAAGGAAAACACACACAAAAAAAATAGAAATTTACAAAAAAATATGAACATTTTTCACTATAAAAAATTTATTTTAATCTATTTTTTTATTCAGCTGCTCAGCATATTAAGTTTTGAAATTCAAATTCCAAATATGTGTGATTTTTTATTAAAGATAATTGTTTGCTTATTAAAAAGTATTAATGCTTGAATATTTATTAAAATTTACATCACAAATTGAGAGCTTGAGCAAATATTTAATTTTTTTAATAAGGAGATATTTAGTATAAACATGTTATATTTAAACAAATATGTTGGATACATAAAGATATATTTTTTTATTTTGAATTTCAAAGAGTATTTAAATATATTAATACTGCACGAAATATGTATGACTGTTCTTATTAAGTCAGAATATCACAAATTATAACCATGAAAAAATAAGCATGCATTTTAAATTTCTATTTGCAAGCAAATTGTCACAATAGAAATAACGTGATTAAGTTGTGTCTTGTAAAAATACTAAACTAGCAATTTTCTTCATTTAACATGACTTTAACATACTATCGAAAAGGAAAACACTTTTTTCAGTTATGCTTTGTATTTAAAAATTAAAAAAAAGTATTTTGATCTTAATTTTTCAATAACTGCTTAACTTTTCCTTTTTTTTCTCTTGATTTTGTCGCTTCTTCCTAAAATTGTGAGGTAATAAACTAGCAAAAATACGGATAAAGCATTAACAAAAAGCATAACCTCGTCTAGCCCGTACGCTGTGAGAGCAAATCAAGTGAGTCCTGTGGACAAGACAGCGTGTGGACAAGTCAATTATTTTCAATTTCAGTGAAAATCGTTTAACAGAAAACTGAAGCGACAAAAATATTTTTTTGTGTTCAAAGAATTTTGTGTTAAAAGATATTGCAAAAAAAAACATATCTACAGAATTAAGTTTATATTAGAGTTTATTTTACTTCCATAGATATCATTCACAAGAACTTAAAGAGATTTAATACAAAATTTTAAAGTTTTTTGAAAAACAAAATATTTATTGAGTTTTTGGAAAATAATCTGATTTTTTTCTTTGTAATGTCTTTTTTGGCATCAAGTTCAATATCGTCCATTTTGTTATACATTTCACCTTTGGAATGTGTGTCAAAATAACTACGCATGTTTTTCACGATGTTCCTCATATCGTATGACGTGGAACAGAAGCTGCATTATTCATTTCATTTTCGTCATCGGAATTCGCATCAATGATATTTTTTGAGCTTTGAGAAAACTCCAAGATGTGTCTTTGTATGTCATAATTGGAGCTATACACACATTGTCATCATCTACCGCAACGAATTCTTCCGATGCTACACTAGGGCAGCCCAATGCGGCTGGTGTTTTCCGTATTTTGTTCATTCTCAGAAGGGAAATCTTTTCGTGTTAAGCGATTTTCGTTCCGTGTTAAGAGGGGAGAAATGCGGGAAATGCATAGTAATTTGTAGAGACCCCTGTATTATTTCGTGTTAACCAATATTTTCGTCTTAAGCGTTTTCGCTTTAAATATATTTCACTGTACTTTTATTTCATAATGCCGAATCAAGCTAAAAATGACTCTATAAATTTAAATTTATATTTAAGTTCTATGTTCTAAATGTATGAAAATCTCTCAGACTGTAGCATAAAAGAAATACAACTAAAGTAGAGCTATTTGCACCTTTGTATTTGAATAATATTCTCCTAATGCTTATTTTTCATATTTATAAATAATACATAATAAGATTTCCGCGTAGAATGTCTCGTTCCTTATCTTTTAGAATAGCATAAGTACACAGATTCTTGTAAGCTATGCATGCGTTATTAAATGCAAATTTCTGCAAATACGCTTAATATTTCGTATTATTATTGCATACAATAAAACGAATAAGAAACGGAAGATAGATCTCAACAAATACACTCAAAATATATGCTAAATAAAAGAAACCAAGACGAACTAGAATAATGCAAATATATAAAGAGTATACCGCTTTATACGGTAAGCTGTTTATACTATTTCTTGTTCATACATTTTGATTCCACAATTAATATTTATTGAAATGATAAGATATATCATTGCTATTCAGCTATCTTAAATCAATCGTAGCTGTAAGAAGTTTTGATATTTAGAAACAAAACATAAAAGAAATATATTACATATATCATTTTTTAGTGTAGATTTACTATTGATTACATATCATAAATATTTAAAATAATGGCAAAAACAAACATTTTTTTTCCCATTCAACGTCTTACTGGTCACGAAATGTAATAGATGTTGGCACATTTTTAGAGGTGTGTGTGCATATATATATATGAACAGGATATATATATATATATATACCCTGCTATTTTTTTAAGAGATCAATTAAAAGAGATTATAAAAACTATCTATCCTAAATTGAAACTCTGTGCTATTACACACCTAAAATGGTGACTTTAATTGGACTTCTTAATTTAAAATTGTAATATTTGTTCTTTTTTCCAGCTCAGATTAGAAAGAATAATGGCCGAAGTAATCGAATTTTAAATGAACATAATCAATCAGTGATTTATATATATATATATATATATATATATATATATATATATATATATATATATATATATATATATATATATACAGGGTGATTCACTACCAGACCGACGAAATTGCAGGATGTCGTTACAAAGACGACTCGTAATTACATAGGAATGCAGAATCGCAAATGCCGAAGTTGCGAGCTACAGGAAAAAAGAAACAGAGAAAAAAAACACATTAATGGTACAAAAAAATATTTTATTGAAATGTAGTATTGCAATAGTTGTGAAAATTACGATCAGAAGTCGTCTGGCAGGTCTGACATAGGCACTGCATGGAATTCGTTAGGCTCTAGAAAATTCCTCCCGGCAGTCTTATGGTAGATGAGGCTAAACTGAAGGCTCCATGAACAATTGTTCTGCTGGAAGTCGTCATTTGCAACTACTGACCGTACCAGGCCTGTCAAACAACGTCTGTTCGTAATTTCGAAAACCTGTTGTAGTACAAGCTTTCAAAAAAATATTTTTTGTCCCATTAATGTGTTGCTGTTTCTGCTCGTTTTGTCTGCTTCTTTGCACCACGGGTCGCAACTATGGCATTTGCGACCCAGCATTTCTATATGATTCCGAGTCGTCTCTGTACCCCCTACACATCCTGCAAGTTTGTCGCTCTGGTAGCGAATCGCACGTACACACACATATATATATTGTGTACATTTTACTATGTTGTCAGGTTTATCATCACGTGTTAGAAATAGGCTTAACTTTTCAACATGGATCTAATTTTATTTTTTTCTATTATGTAGAAAATTTCTGCTGTACGGGGAAGGTGGATCCATAAAGCATTGCCTAACCCTAAATCGTTGGCCTAATTCAGTGGCAGCTTTAGAAATCATAATAGGTCTCCAGTTTAGTCCAAAGACTTAGTATCTACATCTGTTGTGTCTCGTGAATTCCAATTTCTTTTTCTTTGGCATTGTAGGTTTTAAAACTTTTCACTTTTATTTTATTATACTATATATATATATATATATATATATATATATATATATATATATATATATATATATATATATATATATATATATATATTTGTGTGTGTGTGTAATAATTCAAGTTCATTTCCTCTTAAAGGTTTTTTACCAGCCTATCGGGAATTAGCCGTAACTTTTAACACTTGAAAATTATGTTGCCAGCGAAGTTAGAGTAGTGATTATGTAAGCCACATCGTATGATAGTTGTCAACCAATCACAACAGCCTTCCAAGAATGTCATGTAAGTTTTGGAACTTTTGGTTGGTATTTAGTATATAAACCTCAGTATGCTGGAAAATTCACGTCACGCTTTGTTATTGTCAGAATGTTACCTTTGGCGAAAACAACATATATTTTACCATCACACAATGAGTCAGTTATAAGAGATTCTTAGGGTTTTTCACTATTGATGCTGTTGACTCCTTTCTGTTGTTTGCTGTAACAGATTGAATGAATGCATATTGCTCAGCTAATGCTAATATTTTTTAGTATGTCTTTAAAGATATGTAATTATCTTGATACTAGAAAGTGTGTGCTCCATATACCTCAGTTTTAAAAAATTACTCGAAATATTAAGAAATGCAGCTTTCTTTTAATTTCCAAACTTATATGTATGTGGCAATGTAAGAAGTGTATTAAGTTATTGATATTTATTTCTAGTTAATTGTAAATTAGATTGGAAAATGCAGTTAGAATATAAAAGTAAATAAACCTTTTAAAAATAAACACTATTTGCTGGATCGATTTTTGAAATTTTTTTTAAGTGAGAGATTTGTTTACTTCGCACTACCAAGCCTCACGAGTGCTATATTGGAGGCAGACCTCGTAATTTTGAACCTCGGTCAAGCGACGAAGATGACACCTGAGCTGACACCCTCTATTCTAATTACCACACCATCGGGAGGGCATTGGGCCACCACATTGGCCCTCTCTACACGGCAGCTCTTCAGCGGCGGCTAAACTCGAGTTCGTGACACTCCAACCACGAGTTCGTGACTATAACCACTAAGCTACCACGACCACTAAAAATGCTTCTAAAAATATTTATATAATTTTATAATTCATTTATGATATCTATGCTAACATGCATTTGCACTACAAGATTATTTTAAAGAAATATTCGTACCAAATGGGTATATTTGTTTTTTGTTCATTATTATTGAAATAAAGGAATCAAACATAATTTTTTCCTAAATAAAACAATAATGTGTTTCAAAAACTGCACTACAAATTTTTTGAAGTTTAAAAATTTCTTTTTAGGATTATCAAATGTTCAACAATTGATGACCATAATAAATTCAAGATTAATTAAATACAGTGAGCAATGCAAATATGCAAATCCTACTGTGACACACTCAAAAATTTACACAAGTCTGCAAAACACGTTATTACACATATCAAAATCATCAGAAAATGACTATATTATAAGTGTACTAAGACAATATTAAAACGGTTACAGTCCCTGATACGTCCTTACCTCGATGATCTGTTGTATAACCGATACACTAGTGATCGCTACAGCAATAGATAGGCAACTCTGTAAAGAGAGTCTGATGTTACGGAGGGAAATACTACTACCTACCAACATGCACACCACCAGAAGCGTTTGTTGAGGTGCCGGGCATATTTGACCTGGAATCTTATGATTGAATTTGAATTGAAATTTTTTCAGCAATCACACCCACTTTTTATCATCAATATCGACGTTTTTGAGCTAGTCAGATATCTTACAATGCATTTGAAAAAATATAAATCACAGCTCAAATAATAGAAGCACAAACAAGTTATAACCAGATTCAGTGACATGTAAGCACATTCGTAGTTTCTAAGCTGAAAGTTCTCATTATAGGCAGTTTGTTACATTCAAAAAGTATACTATTAATAAAATGATAAATATTAAGGTATCCGACTACGTTTGGAACAGTGATTTTAAAAAAGCGCATAAATGGATAATTTTCATGATACTTAGTGTCACTTAAATAAGAATACATGCTTCAAATGGTTTTAAGGACATTATGACAAAAAAAAATATTTAAATACAATATTTTGGCAAAAAATAAACTGAGAATAGCCTTTTTTCAAAACGTTCTCCTTTTATAAAAAATGCTTCTATAAAAATGATGTTTTGCTTATATAAAGTAAAGACTTTTCCAGAGAGTCTGAACTAGGATTTTTGAAGAATTCACATTATTTTCAGAGTTACTATACATTGAAATAATTATCGACGTTTTTTTTTTCTTAAAAGTTCTTCCCCCTGTTGTAGTAAAATATGGATAAATCCTCTTCTAAGTTGCATATTTCAAAAATTCTAGTTCAGCCTCTGTACAGAGGTCTGAGCTATATACAGGCAAAATATTATTATAAAAGAAACATTTTTTTATAAAAGGAGAATGTGTTTTGAAAATTGGTCATTCTATGTTCATTTTTGTCAACATATTGTACTTAAATAATTTTTTATTGTAATAATATTCTTAAAACAATTTTATATACGTTTTCTTATCCAAGTGACCCTAAATATCATAAATATTATCCATTTATACACTTTTGTAAAATCACGGTTCCGAACGTAGTCGGATACCTTAAGTAAAACTACATAAAGAAATTTATAGTATTAACAAAATTAGTTCCATATTTTTTTTTAATAATATTAAAAAAATCATTATATATATATTATATATTATATATATATACTAGCCGTTACCGACCCGCTTCACTGGGTATTTCACGATGTTGTATATATGTATACTGTTTACATATATATTAATTATTGATATCTAGCATTTAAAATTCGATTGTATTGAAAAATATATTTATAGCTGTTACACTCTCACCCCTTGATATAAAAAGAACATAAATTATAATATCTAATTTCTACTTATATCTAAAATGGAAGTAGAAAGATTTTTTTTCGCTCACTTAACCTAATAATCAAGTGGATTTCCAGCAAAGCAACTTTCAGTGAATCTCTACTCCATAAAATAAACATGCGTGCTAAATTTCAAGTCTAAATCTAATAGAGCAAAAACGGAATTTTTATCTTCAATACCTCGTTGACAGCATTCTTAACGGATTCCAATTCAACAAAAGAAGCATGCAAACCAAGTTTTATTGTTATAGTCTTAGCAGTTCAAAAACGGGAATTTTGTCTATCAATACGCCCCAATAACTCTCCCCGCTTCCCCCTGGAGTTGATTTCCGTAAAATCCATTCTTAGTGGAACTCTATTCAACTAAAGAAAAGTGCTCAACAAATTTCAAGTAAATGAGTTAAATTCAAAAACAGGAATTTTTCTATAACGCGCCTTAATCCCTCGCAACCCCACTCCTTTGGGGGTTCGTTTTCGCAAAAATCTTTGTAAAAGGAACTTTATTCCATGAATGGAACATACCTTCTAATTTTCAAGCAGGTGGTTCTATTCGTTGAAAAGCGGAAATATTTATCTAATACGCCCCTTAATCCCCCTCAGTGACCCTTGGGGATCAATTTTCCACAAAACTATTTTGTAGCGGATCTCTACACCATGAAAAGAATTCGCTTACCAATTTTTAAGACTGTACGTTTAATAATTTAAAAATGGAAATAATTATCTATAACGCCACTTAGGAAACAATATTCACAAAACACATCTTATGGCAGATCTCTACTCAGTGAATGGAATCTGCTTACTGAATTTCAAGATTTTACGTCTAATAGTTTAAAAAAGGAGTTAATTGCCTATAACGCCACTTAATACTCTACAACGCCACTTGGGAGTCGATTTTGATAAACCCATTTTGCAGCGGATCTGTACTTTATGAAAGGAATCCGCTTACCAAATTTCAAGACTGTACGTATAATAGTTTAAAAACGGATATAATTATCTATAACGTCCCTTAAGCCCCCGCAACGCCCCTTAGGAAATGATTTTCACAAAACCCATCTTATAGCGGATCTCTACTCAATGAATGGAATCAGTTTACTAAATTTTGAGATTTTACGTCTAATAGTTTAAAAAAGGAGTTAATTACCTATAACGCCACTTAATTCTTTCTTTACAACGCCACTTGGGAGTCGATTTTCACAAAACCCATTCTGTAGGGGATCTGTACTCTATGAAAGGATTCCGCTTACCAAATTTCAAGACTGTACGTCTATTACTTTAAAAATGGAAATAATTGTGTATAACGCCCCTTGAAGCTCGATTTTCGTAAAAATAATTATGTAGGGAATCTCTTCTCTATGAAAGAAAAATCTGTGTACCAAGTTTCACGACTGTACATCTAATAGTTTAGTAATGGAAATAATTATCTATAACGCCCCTTAAAACCCCGCAACGCCCCTTGGGGTTCGAACTTTGCAAAATCCGTTCTTAGCTGACGTCTGCTCTATGAAGGGAACCTACCTATACCAAATTTCAAGTCTGTAGGTTTAATAGTTCCGGAGATATCGTGATTAGTCTGTCAGTGAGTGAGTGAGTGAGTCACTTTTCTCCTTTATATATATATATATATATATATATATATATGTATTATATGTAAATGTATATGTATATATCTCACAATTTTAGTAATTATTTATTGTTAGTAATTCTGCTACTAATAAGTCTTTCTGTTTGAAGTTTTGAACGTATTTAGATTATTGAATCAATAAAACTGGTTTTTTGGTTCTTTGATTCCATCAATGATTCAGACTTTTTCGAATGCTTTGCTTGAAACGTAACATTTTTATTAATAACGAATTCAGAACATTTATCCATCTATTATTTAGTATTTCTCTTAGTACTATAAGCGAATAGGGGAAGGCTGGATAATCACAAAACTGGTTTTATCCCCTAGAAGCAGTTCTCGGTCTGCTTTGTTTGTAAATACTGCAGCATCCATCTGTTTTATGTCCAAAATTTTAAAGTAGACATTTTTAAATCTTTATTTTATTTCTCTGATACACACACACACACATATATATACATGTAATGAATCCCCAGCCCTTTATGTGTCAGTTGCGGTAAACTTCCTACTAAGACAACTCAACCCACCTCCCGCATATGTATTTTGACTTCTACTTCAGCAGACTTACTGAAAACACGTGAACGAACAACTCACTAGTTGTTGAACGACGCTGAAATCGGACTTGTCTCTGTCATGGCTTGGAGTACAAACTCTTTTGCTGAACATTGGAATAAAGTATGCTATGATAAACGGCTGCACTTTACATTTCTCCTGTCAATTATTAAGAAATACTCCAATACATGATATATATATATATATATATGTGTGTGTGTGTGTGTGTATAAATAAATCACCTTTGAGATATTGATTTAAAGTCATCTTAAATACATTTAGAGATTTATTTAATATTCTTCACGATACATATAACTCAAATAAACGTTACGTAAGATCAGTAGCAAAAGAAGCGCGGGAGCTTGCAATAGTACAAAGCGATCTCAGATTCTAAAGATCTCAACTTACGTGCTTCTCCTACCAGAAGCTCCGGAAACATTCCTTAATCATACGATTTCCTGGTTTCAACACGCTGATTGGTCAGATTCGGTGGCCGATGCAATATTTCATCATCTCATCACTAAATGGGTCAACACGACACTTTTTAGGATAAAAAGTTGCAGTTAAAATTGTATTTCTTGTTAGGTAGGTAAAAGAAAAGATTTTAGTATCAAGCTATGCCTTAGAGAGTTCAAGACCAACATGCAAAAAATTCCTTTTAAAGAAAATTTCATCTTTTATTTTATTTTTATGCTAGATACATCATCTCAGATAAATACTTTTTTTTTCAATTAGGATTCAACACCTCAAAATCTTCTTAAAATATAAATAATTTAATCAAAAGTATGACTTATATATATAATTCTCCACGTTTGTAAAAAATGTCATTTCATTAACTTAGAAATTTCTTTTTCAAAATAGTGAATGTTTTATAAATAAATGTCAAATGCAACATTTAACATCTTTATGGTAAACGAAATATATCTGTCATATTTATACTTCAATTCTGAAAATATTGTTACCAGACATATATTTTTCTTGCGACTTCATTGTTAATTGCTTCATTACTGAAGAATATTTTCAGGAAGTACAGCAACTAAAAAATGAAGCGAACCTAGTCAGACCGTATAACTTAAAAAGGATTTTGATTTCCCTTTTTATTTTTAGAAGTAATAAAGAAAGCTCTGAAAGGTATTGTATTTAGTTAGCAAGTTAATAATTAGAAAGCGGAGAACACACACTATATCTAACAACGTTTTCCACAAAAATGTAATTTTATATACTAAAAAAAAACTCAATTTATTAAATTATTATTAAACCTATTAAAAGATAAACATTTTACATACATTTTTTAAAAGTAAATGTATGTAAAAAGTAAAAGTAAAAGTTTTGTATTGTTACTTAAGATATTTTGAATTATTTTCTAAAAGTTTGAGCAGATGAATTCTTGGAAAAATTAAGTATTAATATCAGGATCAGCTTGCAATAAATTTGAAAATATGAAACGAAATAGACAATAAAAACAAAAGAGAATTTATAAATTATATTCATTTTCTCACATGTTTTATTCTAATAAAATTTTTTTTAATAATATCAAAATCTTTTACCTATAATAATAATAAATCGGTTTTAACCATGAACACAATATTTAATTCTGAGTTAAAACATTCACGGATTACGAAATCGATTTTAATAATCAAAGAGTTTATACAATTCTTAAAATCCTAGTAATCATATCGTTTATCTTAGCATAGAATTCTTCGACTACTTTCCAGCTAATTATTCCAAAATTTTTTTGTTGAAAAAATATATTTACCGAGTACAATTGCCAGTCACAGCTCATGTGTTAGTTAAACCTAATTATAAATATATTTACGTTTTTGAATATATTTATACATATTTAACATTTTTTCCGCGAAAATTTCCATATACACATAGATAGAAGGGGGAAAAAACCGCATATGTATTCTGAGAAAAGATTTGTTACCATATAAATACAAAGTTGATCGAAAATTGTTTGTAAAGAAGGAATGATGAGATAAAATCTCAATAATGATGCAAATCAATAGATCAAGGAGGAAAAAATACTACAGAGTTTCATTATCATGTTGAATCCCGATGGCATTTGCATAATTACGGTCTCATGATTTTTTTTATGAAAATGGCTTATGAATAAAAGTTGCACCTTTAAGACATAAATTATTCTTTAAAAATTTAATTCCAACCTCATCAAGGCTTAAATAACACTCTACGCTTCAGATGAAATTTTGAAAGAATTTAAAGAAAAAATTCATAATGAAAAAATTTCTGTAGTATTTTTTTTATTTCTAATAGCCAAGGTAACAGAAGTCCACTCACCACAAAAAGGAAGGAAAAGATAAACACAAAATAACAAGAGCAAGAACAAAACAGGCCTAGCGAGAAAAATCTATGAACCGGATAAGTCCCTTGCACGCTAGTAACGGACCCACGAATAGGTGTTCCCTAGTGCTGGGCAACGACGAACGTGGTATCCATCCATCTCCTCCTGCAAGTTGCAAAACGGGCTGACAGGAGTTTTTACAATATCAATTCCATGAGGAGACAATCGTGTCTGGTTGCCGGTAGAAACTCAGCAACTGTATTGTGTCACGAGCACATAGGAATATCTTTTAGATTATTCAACCAGATCGTTTAGAAGTTTCTCTCTTTCTATTGATTTAAAGTGAAATCATTTATCTTTTTCTTAATTAGGCGCTTGATGGTGGTGAAAGGGGCAGTTTTCTTCGATGTTCGTAAGAGAGAAGCTTCTTACTCTACAACAGGGGTGTCCAACACGCGGCCCGCCAGTACGTAAATTGCGACTTTTGCCAAATCTTTAAAAAAACAATTAAATATCAGGTTTTTAAAGGTTTTTCATTTTGAAATTTATTTGAGGGGAAATTTATATATATATATATATATATATATATATATATATATATATATAATCTACAATGAATTTGCCAGTTACCTGTTCTTGTTTTAAAATGTGAATCCTTTTTGATAATAGAAATATCCTTTAGATTAAAATAGATTTATATTATATCAAACAGTTACATTTGATTTTACTATAATAAATTATTTTTTTTAATAAATTCCCCGAATTGCACTATGCATATCCTTTACTATGGATGGTACATGATTTTCTGTGTGTACGATTTTCATTTCTTCTCCTCCTTTTCTGTTTGGAGTGCCCAAAAAGCAAGAGGCAATCAGAGATGTTTTTTAAAGTTTTAAAAAAATATATTCAGGATGGTTAAGATAAAGGGCAATGTATACTTAATCGTTTGCGAACGATAGCACAATCAAATTTCAATAATGAGTAACGAAAGATCAATTCAAAAGGAACACCGTAATTTTCAAGAAATTGGATACCGTAATATTTTAAACCTTATTTGATCATTGCATTATTATATTATATAAACATTATTATATCATCTATGTCTGTATACAAGAAAAGTAATGAAAACAATAATAATAATTTATTCTCTAATTTAAATTTTCACTCCAATAAGTGTTCTTTTTTGTTTCCAAATCTGATATAAAGGTACATATTTTTATGTGCAGCCCGCGAGATTATAATGTTTTTCCGAAGTGGCTCGCGAGGTCATTTGGGTTGTCCATCCCTGCTCTACGAGATAGGTTCTCAATGTGGGTGAAAACGCCCCCTTGTGGGCGTTTGAGACTTTCAGGGGGCAGTAAAAGACCCGGAGAAAATTAGGGGGCGTTGAGATGGAACGATGAGGCTTGGGCAGATTAACCAAGCCTTAACAATTGTCTTTGTCTGTGAGCAGTAGGAAAAATGTTTCATCCACTGCACTTCATTACGTATATTATCCAAGAAATATAATTAAATGTGTCAACCAGGAATTAATGTGTGACTCTTTAAAGGCTGAAACTGTCAAATTAATTATTTTGAAAACAACAGTTTAATATGAATTATTTCGTATCATCAAAGCTCCTGTCTCTCTTTATAACATGTAAGGTAACACTTTTATTCCTCTCATTTAAATAAATTCAGTAGCGTTTCAATTTCAACAATATCCTATATTTACAACTAAAATATATAATATTACACATTTAAATATATTTTTGACAATAGCTATTTCAGATTCGCAAGTAAAAAAAATGGGGGCCTTTGGGAAAAAAAATTAATTAAAAAATATATTCTATTACACTAATAGAATATTTTTTTAAAAATTTAATTCTTGTTTTCACCATGTAATATGTATACTTTTATTTCTCTGCAGTGGGAGGGGGTGGTGTTGAAATATTTAATAGAAAAGGGGGTGCCAGTTCAAAAAAAGGTTGGGAACCTATGCTCTGCAAGGTGGTCTGCTAGTACAGTGTTCCGCAACCTTTTTATCGCTGCGGACCGGTCAACATTTGATAATTTTTCCGCGGCCCGCTGAGAGTGGGACACGTTGATTGTTTATATTTTAGATTGTTTTGATTTAACAATTTTAATTTAGTTACATTTAAATATGCCTTCAGAATAAAATATAGTTACACACAAAAAATGAATTAAAGTGATTTAACGTGGAATATAAAGTGACTTCCGTGGAAAGTTGCACAAATCCGAGAAAAATGCACCACTTTAAATAAAATGGCAATAGTTTAATGTTCTTTAGGCTGCCCGGCACCATTTGATCCATGAAACGGGGGTTGCGGATCACTAGGCTAGTACATTCCCACTACACCACAGTACCCCCAGGATTCACTGCAGGACGATTTTCTTAGACAGCCCAAACAGACCCTGCAAGAGTTTTTTAAACTCTTGGATGTAGAGGTGAGAGTATTATTTGAGTTCACAGCCAAAATTCTTGCCTTTGAGTCACAAAAGATAACAGCCTTTACAAAGCTGTTTAGATGACACTGTAACTGAGACAGGGTCACACGAATGGCAGCAACTTCGTCATCAAAAACAGTTGTGCCTTTACCAGTTATAAGATTAAAGGAGAAAAGAGACAGAGAGAGATGTCTGTAAATTCCTACCCCTGCGCTGTTGGTGAAATTTTCTGTAGTAGTAAGTTTTTCTTTCATGAGAGAATCAGTTCTTCCAGAACTTCTTAAATTTCTGTCTGGTTTTGAATTTCTTAAGAAAACACATTACTCTTTAAGTGACCAAAAAAATATCGGATATTTTTAAATTATCGTATTTTGACCATGGATCTTTTCTAAATATGCATGCACAATTTCGTAGCTCTAGTTACATTATTTACAATGCATTGTAATTTGCTTTCTTACAATGCATTGTAATTTGCTTTCTTACAATGCATTGAAGCGAAAAACAAAACTAGAACATGTGTCATCTGTTCTAGTTTGTGCAAACGCTATCTTAGGAGCCTAAACAGTTTCAGT
Source organism: Trichonephila clavipes (assembly GCA_019973935.1). Lineage (NCBI taxonomy): Eukaryota > Metazoa > Arthropoda > Arachnida > Araneae > Nephilidae > Trichonephila > Trichonephila clavipes. The sequence goes on along the minus strand of BMAU01020284.1, from coordinate 602,853 downwards.
TTGTTTATTTTAACAAGTAATTCTAAGAATAAAAATTTAAACTAGAAGGGAAATTAATCAATCCAAGTTCTATTATTATTCCAATTTTTTAAATATTTTTACAAAATGCGTATTTTTCTCATATTCTAAACTAATTTATTAATGTAAACAAACCAGACGTTTCCTAAACGTTTATTCAAATATCTTTCTGATAAATTATCAAATGAAGTTTTATTTGTCCCATAGAAACATACTAAGATGAAAACGTTCAAGTCTTAAGCAAAACGATGCCAAGAGATGATGTGCTGAAAAATGTAGTAATGAAATCGAGGTTTTTGTGAAAATTCAGTTACAAGATGTGAAAATTTAGGGACAAGCTACTACAAAGATAACTATTGTAAACGATATTTTGAATATTTCCATAATTTAATATTGGATGTGCAGTTCATAAGAAGATTTTTGCAAAACTTATTGCGCGAAATATGCATATCTTCTTCAACATATACTAAAATTCATAGAAAATTTGGTTTAATCTAATTTTTGTATTAACATCACTCATAAAAGCTCCAGAGCTATTGACGACGGACCTTGAAATTCTGAACTCTGTCGACGATGACATCTGTTCCGATACCCCATTCTCCAAACTTCAACACCATGCCAAAGTGAGCCTCGTCAGATACAACGTGTATCGACCCCTCTACATTGAGGGTCTTTAATGGCACCGTGACTCGAAGCCACGATTTGACAACGGCGGCAGCAATTTTGCAATCAGGATCCCTCGGCTTCAGTGTTTACGGTGAAAAAAAGTTGAACTTAAAATAAAAAAAAATATCTGTATTTTATTCTATTGTGTGTTCACACACACACACACATAAAAAACTTCTATAAAGAATATAAATCATTCTTCATTGTAATATCTGGAACAAGTACTCATAAGAAACGTCAGTGACCCAACGCCTACTTACTATTGCAGTTTGCGATGCAATTTGTAAAATTACGTGTTGGAACAAAAAAAAAAAATCATTAGACAGTTTGTAAATGGAAAATGGAGAAATAAAGAAATATCACACAGTTGTGTTAGGTGGGTTTACTGTAGGATTTATCAAAAGAAAAGAGTCTGGCAGTACATGCCTGAGAAAAAAAATGTAGAAATATAATTATAACGATATATATATATATATATATATATATATATATATATATAATTTCTGTTTTGTATGCTTCAGTTATAGTGGTTATTGATGATTCATCTTTCTAAAGTAGAGAATATTAACTATATATATATATATATATATATGCGTGTGTGGGCAACACAGTTAGGAGAAATACTTTTAAGTATATGATGGAAAAAATTGCTTAAAAATATTAAAATTTGTAAAAGTAGGACTTAAGATACTGAAATATCTTAGGAGGAAAAATTAAAGTTTTAAGTAATTGATATTTTAAAATGAGACTTTTTCCTTCTGAAATGTATATTTCATGTGTGTTCAAATACTCTTTCATATAAATATCTAAACAAAAAAATTGTCTATAGGGTACAGTGTCCACTCAAAGAGAAGAGCAAAATACGAAATGATAAAAAAGAGAGAAACATTAACAAACAAATCATTGTAGAAGGAAGATATTATAATGATGGTTTTGCACGAAATTTTATATATTTTTATATTTTTGAAGACCTCTACTTATGTATTACAAGCATTTAATGTTCTGTTGTCAGTTACTTGCTTTTTCCAAAATGCCACATTACATTTTCAAAACGAGTGAATCAGGTACTAAAATCATGATTTTATCATTATTATCTTGAAAAAAGTTTCATTTATAATTGATCCTTTTATAGAATTATAAAATGGCCAACAATTCATAAAGTATGATATTTTGTTGAATGAAGCTCTTTTTCACACGAAAAGGGTCAGCAGAAATTACTTAAGAGTATATGGAATGCCAATGGAATTTAGTTTAAAAGCTCTTGAATTCTTTCTCATCGTTTGTATTAATCTATGAGAAATAAACAAAGCAAGCTTTAAACATTTTTAAAATGAAAGTACAATATATTGTTAATCATAAAGTTATTAAAAATAAACGATGATTTTTCGTATTGTATTTTACTCTTAATTATTTTTTTTTGTGCGTGAGATTCCTATTACACTTTCAAAACATCTGCTTCTCGTGTAATGTTTTACTAATTAATGCGTGGACTGCATTTAGTTTGTTTACAAATATTTTCTTTAAAAGTGTAATATATATAAACTTTATTAAATCCAGATAAATATCCTCCAACAAAGTAATCCAATATAAATTTTCCGATATAAATACAGGAAATCGTCTTTAACCTTAAAAAATAAATAGTTGATTGATATTCATCTAGTATTTTTCAAAAATTAAGGACGCAAGAAAAATAATTTCTGAGCATTCACCATAACGCCCAGATCTATTTTTAAACATTTATCTATTGTTCTAGCAACTTTTATAAATACATAGCTTGTATTTTTAACTTTTAACTGATACAGGTATTTATTTCGCGTCAAAAATTTGTAAGTAGCTTATTATTATTATTTCTGCCTTTCTAGAAAGAATACGTATAATTCAAATTATGAATATAAATTCGGTTGATCAGTTATGCACATGTAAATTAGCTAACCTTATATAAAATGCTTATTATTTAACAATTTATTTTTATCAACTTGGACAATAATACCCAAAAATAACAAGGAATACTTTCTGCTGAATGCGTCTTTGCATTTATGAGTAACATACAAACAGCTTACAATCTAGAAGTAAAAGTATGAGGCAAAACAGAAGTTGTCAAATGATTAAACGAGTCAATATTATATTTTTCAGTTCAAAATCGTCATTATGAAGTACTCAGAAAACACACACACACATTATGCAATAATGATTTGTTTTGACATTCTTGAAAAAATACAGCAAAATGAATATTTTCACCAATAAATGGCTTGAGTCATTGAAAATGTGTGTGTGTGATTTCAGCTTACTCAATAATTAAAACATTCTTCTGGAGCAAGGACAACATGTACCATAGTTGTCCTTAAGAAGAAACAGTAAAATAACGATATAAAGTCTTAAGGAAACTTCTGAATCTACATTGAATTAATCAATGTTCGACTAGATCCAGCTGTCAGTCAGCAAGTGTATATTTTTGCAATTTGCCATTGATCTGATTTATTTTCACATATTAAGAGGTAATTGAAAAATATCCTAGAGATTTTTAATTCCAGATGAATCTGTGAGAATTTGTACTTACTTGTACTGTTGTCAAGGTTCTTCAAACTAGACAGTAATGCAACTACAAAAAGCTTCATAGGGGAACTGTAAAACCGACTTTCTGGTATATTTGATGACGCCGCCATTCAGATTCCCTATCCTTCTTTCCTTTCTACATCGTCCATCTGCGTATCGTTTTGTGAACTGTGAACATTGCACGTTTGCCACATTTGGCGAATGGTTTCACATTTCAACGGTGTTCCTTTCAAGGGAGGAGTTCCAATACAGGTGGTTGGAGTGGACGGACTTCGAGTGTATAAGAGGTGTGCAGAGATGGATTTTTGTGGGGTTTTTTTTCAGGTGTTTCGCACTGTTAACTATTCCTCTTTGCTTTTAAATATCTCATCTTAAATCTGTGATTCCCCTCACCTTTTAAGGTATACGACTACTTTCGAAACCGTGATTTTGCAAAAGCGTATAAATGGATAATATTTATGATATTTAGGGTCACTTAGATTAGAAAATGTATATAAAATTGTTTTAAGAATATTATTACAATAAAAAATTATTTAAGTACAATATTTTGACAAAAAATGAACATAGAATGACCAATTTTCAAAACACATTCTCCTTTTATAAAAAAATGTTTCTATTATAATAATATTTTGCCTGTATATAGCTCAGACCTCTGTACAGAGGCTCAACTAGAATTTTTGAAATATATAACTTAGAAGTGGGTTTATCCATGTTTTACGACAACAGAGGGGAGAAATTTTAAAAAAAAAAAACGCCGATAATTATTTCAATTGTTTGTAACTCTGAAAATAATGAGAATTTTTCAAAAATCTTAGTTCAGACTCTCTGGAGAAGTCTTTACTTTATACAAGCAAAATATTATTATTTTAGAAGCATTTTGTTATAAAAGGAGAACATTTCGAAAAAGGTTATTTTTAATTTTTTGCCAAAATATTGTATTTAAATATTTTTTTTGTCAAAATGTGTCCTTACAACAATTTTATACATGTATTCTAATCTAAGTGACACTAAATATCACGAAAGTTATCTATTTATACGCTGTTTTAAAATTACGGTTCCAAACGTAGTTGGATACCTTAAAACAAGTTAAAGTTTTTCTCATAAATTCTCGAATGCATTTTAAGTGTAAAATTAATACTACCCAATTGCATTATATATAAAAATTCTACACATTTAAGTAAAAACTAATCAGTAGAGAAAAAAATATTCCATGCACTTTTTATTAATTTGATAGTAACCAAAACAACTTTTTAAAGTGAAAATCAATTAAGACGAAACTGAGGAGACTGAAATATTTTTGCACGTTAAAAGAATTTCGTGTTAAAGAATATTACAAAAAAAATCCTATATTCAGCATAATTAAGTTTATTAAAGTACATTTTATTGACATAGATATGTATACATACATGCATTTAATAAAAATCAATGAAATCAAAACATTCACAATGAAATTTAACTCAAAAATTTCTAGGTTTTTAAAAACAAAACATTTATTGAGTTTTTGGAAAATAATCTGATATATTTTTCTTTGCAGTACTTTTTTTAGCATCAAATTGTTCGATGTAGTCCATTTCGTTATTCATTTCACCATTGGAATGTGCGTCTAAATAACTGTGCATACTTTTTATGATGTTCCTTATTTCGGATGACGTGCGAACATTAATTGCATTATTCATTTCATTTTCATCGTCGGAATCCGGCATAAATGATATATTTTTGGCTTTGAACAAACTCCAAAATGCATTTGTCTGCCAAAATTGGGGCTGTACACACATTATCCTCATCAAAACTAAACTCAGTGGCACTACATATCATGGTGGGCCAAAGCTACTGTGCGTATCTAAGCTTTCGTGACCCAGGGCTCTGATGTGCATGAGCAGATGTTGCGATCAGGTGGTCAGTCTGACGCGATTATCATCATCTACTTCAACGAATTCTTCCAATGATAAACCTACATGGCTGGTGTTTTCCGTATTTTAACTATTCCTACAATGGAAATCTGTTCATGTTAAGAAAAAAAATGCATGAAAATGTATAGTTGTTTGTCGGGCCCGTGGTATTGTTTCGTGTTAATTGATATTTTTTCGTCTTAAGCGTTTTCGAGTTAAATAATCTCTCTCTCTCTAACCAAAGTAAATAATGTCCCTATAGTAATATCAATATTTTACGTATTTAAAATACGTATATTACGTATAGTACGTATATACGTATATAAATATATTACGTATTAAAATAATTTACGTATTTAAAAAAGAATATGAAGGGTGTTTTATATAAATTCATACCTCTTCTCTCAAACTAATAGTTTTGGACATAACCTATGCACGCAGATTCAAAGTAAGAATACAAATAAATTTCCCAGGAAAAACCAATTGCATAAATTGGAATACAAAACCTATAAAACAAATTTTATTGCTAACAATGAAAGAAGTCCAAACATTGGAGATCTTACCAAACAGGTTGCCATAAGTTACTTAATGAAGTGATTCAGTCCTAGTCACATACATTCTGATAAATTTTTCACCCTACTTAAGCAATGATTCCAATATTTTCACTAAGTATTCTCGATATGTTTGGGTTACCGTGGAAGCCTGGTGGTCATGGTCAGCATCCTAGTGGCCGGTGTGTCTTGAATTCGAGCTTAGTGCCCCTGAAGACCCGCCGTGTAGAGGAATTTAGATGCACATTAAATCTGTTCAGACTCGATGTTCTCCCATTGGTGAGGTATTTAGAAGGGGTAGGTACCAGCTCAGGTGTCATCCTCTTCCCTTGACCTAGGTTCAAAATTACAAGTTTCATCTCCAATAGCCCTCGTGTTGTTTTATATTGCAACGTTAATATAACTCTCCCTCTCCATAAGTTTGGTTAATGAAAACTAGTTTTTCAAAAGTATAGTAAAATCCCGCTTAACGCTATTTCGGTTTAAGGTATCCGACTACGTTCGGAACCGTGATTTTGCAAAAGCGTATAAATGGATAATGTTTATGATATTTAGGGTCACTTAGATTAGAAAATGTATATAAAATTATTTTAAGAATAGTATTACAATAAAAAATTATTTAAGTACAATATTTTGACAAAAAATGAACATAGAATGACTCAAAATATTCTTCTTTTGTGAAAAATGCTTCTATTATAATAATATTTTGCCTGTATATAGCTCAGACATCTGTACAGAAGCTCAACTAGAATTTTTGAAATATATAACCTAGAAGTGGGTTTATCCATGTATTACGACAACAGAGGGGAGAATTTTTAGGAAACAAATGCAGATAATTATTTCAATGGGTTGTAACTCTGAAAATAATGTGAATTTTTCAAAAATTATAGTTGAGTCTCTGTACAGAGGTCTGAGCTATATACAGGCAAAATATTATTATAACAGAAGCATTTTTCACAAAAGGAGAACATTTTGAAAAAAAGGTTATTACAAGTTAATTTTTTGCCGAAATATTGTATTTAAATAGTTCTTTCGGTCACAATGTCTTTAAAAAAATTGTATACATGTATTCTAATCTAAGTGACACTAAATATCATAAAAATTACCCATTTATGCACTTTTTAAAAACCACGGTTCCGAACATAGTCGGATACCTACGTATTGAAACTAATCGTAATCAAATATGTAGATGAAAAAAGGATTAATTTAGATAGATAGATAGATGTGTATTTTTATATATATACATATATATCAGTGGTGCACACAGGAATTTTCAAGCGAGGGGGTCCGGGGTCGAAAGTTCACCATTCTTGTATCATGTTCTTTTTGATTTTGTCAATTTTCGGGAACAAAACACAGTAAAAAACTAATTAATGTATAAAAAATTAGCATTAATTAATAAAATTAATCATTAATAACAAATACTTAATTAAGTTTTACGTACTATATACTTAGAATTATAATCAATCGGAAAAAAATCAAGGGCTTTTGGGGGGGTCCGGACCCCCAGGATCCTCCCTTGTGTGTGCCACTGATATATATATATATATATATATATATATATGTAGTATTCCTGACGAGTAGTAATGATGACTGTAACGAAAGGACAGAGCATAGCCATAGGTAATGCTTTCTTTTAAGTTGATCATATTTTAGATCGTTGACGTTGCTTATTTAATGATATTGTTGATGAGGCAATCCTTTGAAATAGTAAATTCAGTTCCTTAAACTTTTAACATATTGCATCCCAACATAACAAGAAGCAAACAAGAAGACACAAAACACAAACCAATCTGCAGCCGGTAACACATACTGAAGGCAGACAAAGAACAAGAAGGGCACAATTTTCAGAGATTTCGCTATTTATACCAGCGGGAAATCACATGATCTGGGTGGGTGGATGGATGTAATTCCAAAGGTTCCCATTAGGCGGATAGCTAGTTAAAATAATTAAATAATTAAGCAGTTGTCCTCAATAACTGGACCATAGATGAATCAAAAGCTATTAAAGATTCAACTACTGGTAATTAATACATATATATGGATGGATATATGGATATATATATAGTATAATAAAATAAAATAAGATACTAGGTGAAATATATATATATATATACGTTTGTACATAGATATGTAAAATAAAATGAAGTAGAATATATATGTATTCCACTTCATTTTATTTTTCATCGAAATAAATATCATTGTGCAAAGGTCTGCCCGACGCGTCTAAGGGTGTGGGAGAGACAGAAGGAAGACTGGCCATATCCAAAATAACTCTATTTATTCTCAGTACCAACAGCAATATAAATTCAACTAACCAAAGTTAAGAGATGCACCCGAATAATATCAAATATGGAAAGCAATTAACGAGATATGTGAGATATGAGAAGACTTTAAATTATTAGGTCACTTACGTCTAGTCAATAGCTTCTCCTTTTATCTACCTAATCTAGTTTAATTCTTAGTTGACATATCGCCACCGTTAATATTACAATTATCAGCTACTAAATATCTACGCCTCACTTCAAGTTTAATTAATCACTGCTCTCATTAGCAGTCTATACCTATTTCCTTCTAGGCTGAAAGTTTCAACTTTATATACGTCTTAATTGTTATGTTCACATCTTGTTCTTCGGGAGGAATCTATATAATATAATAATTTTTAAAGACGTAATATTTCCTAAGAGGATTAATTTTTACAGGAACGCGGATAGACCCGTCACAATTGAAATGATAAAACTTTTACGCAATTCTTCGAAATTCATTTTTCAAACTAAATTTAGATTGTAAGAAATGTCCCTTAAATATTTAACCAATGTAAATAAGTCTACTGTAGTATAAATCTTCGAGTAATTAATCTTAGTTTATAATGATTGGAACATTTGTTGAGAGAGAGAGAGAGAAAATAGAAAAAAATATATTTGTCTCTCTTCTAGAGAACAATAACTAAATTGAATAAGCAAAATATTTTTCTATCATACTCAATAGTATCTAATTAAAACGCGAGAGTATTAGAATTCTAACGTACAAAATAAAAAGAACAATACAGCAGATTGGATATTAAAACTTAGTAAAAAAAGGAATGTAGTAATGTGTTTGGGTATAGAAATTAATTTTTAGTGAAATGAGCTTGTGTTTTAAATTAAAAATTTCAGTATGTTTTTAAGATATTTCTGAACAAATTTATCAAAACTACTTCAAATAAAATGTTTGTAATAAAAGGATTGTAACCGACACGTGATCTAAAAATGATACGAATATCTCTTTGTTCCATAGATACATATTGCAGAATGTCTCAAGATTTATAATTGACGGCCAATGACGCGATCATTCATCTTTGTGCTAACTGTTTATTTTTAAATGTTTATATTTCGATTGAAATACTAATGTTTTACCTCAATATCATTACATTATTTCGATTTTAAAATTGCTATTTAACTATAAAGGAAAATTCCAGAATAAAAGTAAAAACAATTTGAAGAAAAGGAGCTAGCGCGTTAATTAATAAAGAAAATCTTACGTACTTGAATAAACAGGAAATGTGAAAAAAAGAACCAGGAGCAGGGAACATGTCGCAGGGAAATGGCGAAATTAGGAATGTCATCAAATCTGTAAGGGAGAGGATCACTTGACGGTATAGATGGCAAAATAACGTTTCTTCAAGGTCATTTCGCTGATGAAAGTTGGTGATTTTATCAAATCCCTGAACTGTTTCAGTGAAACGATAAAATGAACTATAGTCAGGATTTGCATTGGCAAAATACTATACGGGGGCAGGCACCTGGGATGTCGAAACCTTGTACTTCCTAACCATACAGATAGTACTATCGATCCCCTAAATATCAACCTCATATCTATAAAAAAAATGGCACCATAGGATTAACATAGGGATTGCATTTTAGTGCTTAAACAACCGAGAGGAAAGATGTTATACGTCAAAAAATACCAGCCTAATTTTCTAATTATTTGTTAATTAGTTTCGAATAAAAAATTTGTATTTCATTGACTATCGCTATGTGTGTGTGTGTGTATTACTTACTTCTACGTTTAATAATGCACCACATTTGTTAAGCAAACACTTTTAAACTATTGACAATATTATTTCATCATTTCACTGAAACAGCTCAGGGATTCGTTCAAATCCCTTACTTTCAACAGGGAAATCACCTTGAAGCGACGTTATTTTAACATATACCTTCAAGTAGTGGCGCACACAGGAATTTTTCATGGGGGGGGTCGAAAGTTCACCATGCTTGTATAATGCTCCTTTTGATTTTGTCGATTTTCGGGAACAAAACGCAGTAAAAAACTAAATTTTGAATAAATAATTAGCAATAATTAATAAAATTAATCATTAATAACAAGTAATGAATTAAATTTTACGTACTATATACTTAGAATTATAATCAATCGGAAAAAAGCACGGGCTTTTTTTGGGGGGGTCCGGACCCCCCCTGTGTGCGCCACTGCCTTCAAGTGATCCTCTCCCTTAGGGATTTGATGAGATTCCTAATTTCATCATTTTACTGCGACAAACATATGAGAATGAAAAGAAAAAAGAAAGATTAGAGGAAGAGGAACTGGGTGCCATAAACTGATAAGAATAAACAGAAAGAGCTGTCTGTTGAGTTAATTGTTCTAAGGAACGAGAAGAATCAGTTCAAATATTAATAACATGTTTTTTGAGGAATACTGAACATGGTTTTCTTATTCTTTTATTTGAACAAGTTCATACGAAGAGATATTTCTTCAAATAACCATCCCGAAGAGTGTGAACCTTCCCCCGTTTCTAAGAGAGAGAGAGAGGCTTCAGAATTATTATATAAAAATACTAACTTACATATAAATTTCTAGGATTTAAAAATAAGTGTTGGGATGTTTTTAAGTGCATTATGTCAATTAAATATTTTAATTATATAAAATATTTATTTTCATTTAAATTCAATTTTATAATCTAAATTAATACAATGAATTGCAATAAGTATTGAAAGAGCATATAAACTAATAGGTTTAAAAATTACTTGGAATTTTTTCAGTACATTTGAAGTTTAAAAAAATTATTATATGAAATTTTATTTATTCACCACGTTATCAAACATAACTTTTCAAATTTTTTCCTTCTAACTTAAAATTTTTAATATTTTTTTATATATTTTAAAATAACACATTTTTTACTAATTTATCTAAATTTATCTATCACATTGAATTTGTTTCAATGATTTTTAGGTAATATTAAGCACAAAATATAGTTACTAATCCATTATTGTTTCTATAATTGATTAAACTGCATTGTGAAACATTTTTAAAATTTCTTTTAAATTCGTATCACATTGGAAAAGTTTTGTCATTTAAGGTACCCGATTACGTTCGGAACCGTGATTTTAAAAAAGTGCATAAATGGATAATTTTAATGATATTAAGTGCCACTTAGATTAGAATACATGTATAAAATAGTTTTAAGAACATTATGACAAAAATAATCATTTAAATACAATATTTTGGCAAAAAATTAACTTAGAATAGCCTTTTTTCAAAACGTTCTCCTTTCATAAAAAATACTTCTAGAAAAATAATATTTTGCTTATATAAAGTAAAGACTTCTCCAGAGAGTCTGAACTAGGATTTTTGAAAAATTTACATTATTTTCAGAGTTACTATAAATTGAAATAATTATCGGCGTTTTTTTTTCTTAAAAGTTCTTCCCCCTGTTGTAGTAAAATATGGATACATCCACTTTTAAGTTGCATATTTCAAAAATTCTAGTTCAGCCTCTGTACAGAGGTCTGAGCTATATACAGGCAAAATATTATTATAATAGAACAATTTTTCATAAAAGGAGAATATTTTAAAAATTGGTCATTCTATGTTCATTTTTGTCAAAATATCCTACTTAAATAATTTTTTATTGTAATAATATTCTTAAAACAAATTTATATACGTTTTCTAATCTAAGTGACACTAAATATCATAAATATTATCCATTTATAAGCTTTTCAAAATCACGCTTCCGAACGTAGTCGGAAACCTTAATGGTTATGATAGCAGAAGGACACATATGTATTATTCCATTTTCTTCTGATAGATGAATAACTTATTATTATGTTATAAGAGCCGAGCAAAAAGAAAAAAAATAATTATCATGTGTCTAACTTGCATAGCATTTACAGACCAAATCCAACTAAAATTGGATATGGTTGTTAATAATTTTTTGTTGGAATGTGTTTTCAAGGCTGAGAGGTAACTTAATGCTATATATATAAGGATTATAACTTAATGGTAGACCCGTGAATTGAAATTTGGATGGCTATTATGTCCAAAATTAGATTTTAATAATTAATTTTAGTATGAACCAGTGGAAACTACCGTGAAATTAATTCAATGAGTTTTCAAAATCCTGGTAGAAATCTGTAACTCTTTCAATGTATTTAGCATTCAACGAGAGCTTGAATTAAAATTTATTCAAACATTCAAATTTGATTTCAAGATCCGCCACTAGATGGTACACCATTGAAACGGATTTTACATTTGAGAATTTGCCATGTCTGCAAGGGCTTGGCTGCCGATATTCAGCCCATGGGGGGGGAGTTTACTCGAAATAAGATACTGAAAATCACATTTCCCTGCCTTTCCTTACTTTTATCCCTATCTGAAATATTACCCATGATGAGTGAGAAAAACTGCTTTTTTTCCTTAAAACTTTTATATAGAGGCTTGCTGTTTACATCAAGGCATAGTTCATGGTTATTATATGAATATTTATGAATTCGTATGGATAAACAATAAAAGTGCTGCTTGAAGTTCCTTTAGAGTAAAACGTTATTACTTAAAGAATAAATTATAGATAATAAATTTTTAACTTAAGACATCTATTTAAAGAAATATACCGTAAAATGGTAGGTCTTGTTCAGTTCCAGAAGTAGCTTCTTCGCAATGAGATTAACTTTTTTGAAATTTTCGAGATTTCTTCAGTTGTATTTAAAATAAAGGAGTTAGTTCATTTTTAGTGCAGCTATTCCAAGACTTATTCTACTTCTTTTTATTTCTTGGTAACATATCTTATGGTGTCATAAAAAGTTACACACAGTTTGGGTGACTTAAGAAAGAAACTGATCAGATATAGAATTGATAAAATTCTGTATCACACATCAGATTTGTAATTTTTTCATGTTTCATATC